>NCKU01005111.1:0-10756 GCA_003675995.1 Dinothrombium tinctorium
GTTATCACCTATTTGACCAGCCCTAGTTATCACCTAAATCATAAAATGTTTACAATTTTGTCATTTGTTTTTACATATTCTTTTAATAAGTTTTTTATCTTTAAAATTTTTAATTTTAACCTTTTAATATGAATTTGTTTTAGAAGTTTATAGAGCTGCAAAACAATTTAAAACTTATTCAAAAACGTTGATTTATAAGCGTTTGAGTTTTAAAAATCTAATTATAAAGAGAAAATATCTTTGAATGCTTATGTTAGTACAAAATTCTTATATTCCTATACAACGCGCATATGCACAATATAAGTCAAAGTAGCAAAAATCAATGTATGTATGTGGAACTATAAAAAACAATGGTAAGCAAATAATTCATTTACTTGTAAAATATTTAAAATTGTTGAGAATTATCTGAGGGAATAAAGGTAGAGTTGACTGCGTTATCTATGCGGAACTTGAGACCAAAACTAAGAATTAGAACTAAACCCGACACAAAAAGTATACAAACCAGTGATTTATCATTTATGAAGTTGTATACTTTTGTGTCGGTAGTTATTTATTATTGATTTCTTTTGCTGACATGAACCAATAGAAAATTTAAAACAAAATGAACTGCTATGTATCGCGCAAATATGCAAAAGTTTCAACTTTAATATTTCATATTCATATAAAGATTTATTTAAATGCACGGCTTAAGTTCTCAAGCGTGAGAAATAAAAAACCCAAATTCTGTCATTTCTACAACATTCGTGTTTCAACAAGAATATATTAGTAAAATATTTTTATTACTCAAATTTTTTTCTAACGGGTATTTATTAATCGAATAACGTGATTTTTAAATCAAGATAGATTTTCAATGCATTAAAATTTGAACTTAAATCAATGTTCAGGGAAGAATGAAAGAGTAGGAATATAATCCCAAAGAAAATTCAAATGTTTGAAACATAATAATAAAGCTCCGGAAAGAAAATTTGAAAAGGATCGATCATTTATTATCTTAACCGATGAAAATGCAGCAACTTTTATCAGAGGTTTCGCCACAGTGTAATTTTGTTGAGATTCAATTTGAAATTTTTATTGTTATGCAAAATGCGTTTTTGAGATAACTTATATTTTAATTGTGGCTTTCTCTCATTCAGTTTTCACGATTGAAAGCTCACAAGGGACACTTTTCAAGTGTAAATGAGCGATTTTGATGAAATTTCGCGCACAACTTTTTTTGAGCAAAACAATGCAGAGTGATGTGAGTTATAGCGGCTGTCTCGCAAGCGGTCGTGAGATATTACAAGCATTAAAGAGAGGATAATAAATTTGAACATTTAAAATACTTCTTAAATGAGATTAAACCAAAAAACACATTTTTTATTTTTTAAACCCTTGGCCTATAGCTCAAAAATGGTGAGTTTCCGACACTTACAACTTTCAAAAGTGGACTCAACGGCTTGAAATATAGACAATGAGGTACCTTTTGTCCAATTCTGAAGGGAATCCATCTTCTCCACTTCAACCGGATATTCTAATAATTCTAACTCATCAATCACTGTCGGCTGCATATCAGCCAAGGCACTGTGTTTTTCATAAGACTCATCAAGTAAAGAATAATGTTTGCAATCATCATTTTTCATTTTGCAAAAAATGAACAATTCGGCAACTCAATTACGAAAGCTTGAAAAAACATAAAATTTCAATCAAAAGCTAATACATTGTCTCACTTTTTTCGCTCACCAACTGCCCATTTCTATAGGCAAGGTAGTTATCGCAGTTGTTTTGGCGAACATGTTGTAGTCGCGTTATTACAATATTACACATTTATACACATGGCAAAGGTAAATTCCAAAAATATTAAAAAATTCAATTTACTATCGCGCAAAAAAGGAAAAGTCTATGAAAAAACTGCTCTCGTGTGAGGTTTCTAGTTTAATAAAATTTAAAATATTCATAAGCGAATGGAGGCAAATATTTTTTGCTTTCTTTAATTTCTTAATGGTTCATGAAACGGAAAACAAACATTAGTTTTTCAAGAAACAGAATGTGTGCGACGGCGAATAAACGCAAAAAACCATTTCGTGACAAATTAAAACTGGGAAAAGTGTATTAGTGAAGAAAAAATTACCGCACGAAAGCATTTTCGAATCATTCGCGAGCTCACAGAAGAGAGAGAGAGAATAACATAAAATTTTTACATTTTACTTACATTTCTCTTTCGCTTGATTTGAAAAATGAAAATGTTTATACACTGGAGAGCACTAATCTAGCGCTAAAAATTTTTTTAGGCTTCGGTTTCACGGCACACTAATGCTCGGACTATTAGATCAAACATAACCGCTAAGGTTTACGTTGAAAATGTTGAATTCAAAATAAAGGTTTGTGAAATCACGATAAACAATTGTAACCATAGATAATTTTCCATTTAGTTGAATCCACGTGGCTTAAGTATAGAATGAAACAGTTTTTAGTGGCAGCTGCAATTTCGTGTATTTTCATCTGTCAAAGACTGATCTTCACCCACTTTTTTTACCATCGCAAAATAATTTTTAGCATGTTTTTCACTCGCTTTCATCGTAGATTTATTTTTTTATAAATCTATGAAATTTTCTTAATTTTTGAATGATTAAAATTAAACATTTTGCGATTTATTTTTAAGTTTACAGTTACAGAAAAATCTAAATGATCATAAATATGTCGCTCTACTAGATGCCGTTGTGGAAATTTCTTGATTTTAGAATTTTATGTCTTATTTTCCGAGCGCATTTCATTTTTAAAATAATGTAATTTTGCGTTCTTAAGCAACAAATATAACTTTTCATCGATCATGTAAACAGATTATATGATGGGAATGTTAAATTTAATTAACATTTTTTTTAATCGTCTCGACATTATTTGGGGTTTAATCCAACATTGAGTTTGCAAGCAAATACCATGTAATGGTAGGGCGATATAAGGCACAGGGACAATAACTGAATAAAGCTTTACATAGACTATCACAGACAGATTGATGAAGTAATAAAGCTGGCAAATGCCTAATTCGACCAAACTGTTTTTTCTCTTTTTTTTCTTAAATGTCGTTTTCTAGAAACGAAATAAGAGTCATAAAACGTTACAATTTCTTATTTTCTTTCATTCGAAGACAAAGAATGTTTTGAGCTTAGAAAAACTAAATCGTTTATCTTAAGAATACTCAAAACGCTTTGTTTTCACTCGATACTTTTCTAATTAAAAAAAAGTGAATTTCTCTTCACAAGTTTGATATCATTTTCAGGTAAATTCATTTACTCGAAAGCATACGAGAAATTTTGAAAACATAATTGCGTTCGATTCTAGTTTACTTTAATGATATGTCTATTGCCTCTTTCATTCATTTTCCTTCATTTATTACTTCTTTACTTATTCTTGCTTTACTTTTTTATTATTGAATGATCGATAAATACGTAGGATATTTTAGCGGAAACAACAAGTCAATTGTTACAGAAAAAAAACGAAGCGAAAAATCAGCATTGCAAACGCATTTCACAATCGCATTTTCGCACTCTATACCAAAATTTTGCTTGTTTCTATTATGCGCTAGCGATGAAACTCAATTAAAATTTTTCGCCAGCTTCTGATCGAAAACTCAATCAACAAACTCTGTGAAAGTTATGTTGTTAGAAAGAGTTAAGCCAGCAATACTCGAGCTTTCTTTTTTCTCGCTGCGCTATTTTTGACTCGAATGTTTGAAAGTTGTGCTCTAGTATTTAGAAGCAAACACGTATGAAGCACAAGCGAACGAAAAAGAATCTAAATTTAGTTTTGGTCGCAATTCATTTCGAGTAGAATGTCGAGCGCAAAAGAAGGAACAAACTGTTTTATTGCAAACTCGATATTACATCAAATGGATTTTTATTTATTTCCATAAAAATAGAATAAACATAAAGCATAGCGCATTTCGTGGTATTTGCCATTTAAATTTTCTGCATTCAAAATGAAACTGCGCTCATTTGCGTTTTGCCACGAATAGCAAGCTTTAAAATATTAAAATAACGCATAAAATTTCAATGAGACCGATAGCGATACGCGACCATTACGAAATTATATTCGAAAAAAGTGAAATGCTTGGTATGCAAAATACGATCAAAAATTTAAAGTTTTTTTAAATAACATTATTAAATTGAAAAAGGCGCTCGTGCTCTTATCTTCTGAATATTCAATTTAAATATTGATTTAAAGCTTTTATTTCAGTAAATTTTCGAAGAAACTTTTCGTTGAAAGTTGAAACGATGTTTTAAAAATTTTCTATTTTACTTATTTTTTTGAAAAGAAGTAATTTTTTAGAAATATTTTAAGTAACTGTAATCTGATAAGGCGTGCTTCTTGAATATTTCATTTTTGACTTCATCTTTTATTCGTGCATCAAAACGCGGCAAATTTTCATTCACTTTTTACGCTCCTTTGATTCGAATGCAGTGCAATCGCATGAGTTTAATTCAATTTATGATGAAATTTTAAAAAAAAACGACCCGCTTCACATTTTTTCAAGAATCGATTTAATAAAATTTGCGCTAAAATTGATTACCTCTTTTGAATAAAATCTTATTTCAGCGCTAAAAGTTTTCTAAAACTTTAAACTTATGTTTTCGCTCGAACTTACGGTTTTCAATTTTTACTCTCTTGAAAAGGCGAGAAAAAAACACTTTCAACTCAATTGGATCGAAAAAAAGCCGAACAAAGGCGATGAAAAAAAAATCGTGTCTGTGAAATATTTTTAATGATCCTAAAATTTCATTTTGCTACCATAAAAGGCACTTCATCTCTTCTGTTATGTGTTTTACTGCACTTCGCTATTCTTTTATTTATTATTCGCTCGCCTTTGAATGCAGTTTAGCATTCAATCATTATTTTGTTTCGTTAAAAGAGCACCGGAAAATGTTTCAAAGTATCTCTTGGTGGCTTTAAATGCAATGAAATGTATCATTTTTCTTTTTAAAATTGTAACAAAGGCAGAAAGCTCGCGAGCTTAATGTTCGCAAATGTTTTTTTTTTAATTCAGATAATTTTAAACCATACTTACCTTTTTACGGCCAACAAATTCAAATTAAGCTTAATTCATTCTAATTATGGTTGGCTTTCGACAAAATCACCGAAATATTAGCAGCAGAAACAATGAAATTCATTGTGCTTTTTACATTAAATTCTAATTTAAGAAAATTACACCACAGAAAGTTTTAAAGTGTGTTCTTCGCAAATTCGATTTTTCTTTGACTTTTGGTTAATTACATGCCAGAAAATAATTTTAAAACTAGATTCATTAGTCTAATGAATATTGAATGCAAACTTTAATTTCTTAAGACAGATTTTTTTGTTGCGCAAATAAGAATACAACGCTTTTGTTAAGTCCAACACTTTTGTTCGCTAACAACATTTTTTAAATTGAAAATTAAAGCCATGAATCACATTTTTAGCTCAAAATACATTCATCTATGTAGAAAAAAGAGAATTTTCACGATTGAGAAGTTAAACTTCGAATTATACGAGATAAACTTGTTCATATGACTTCTTTTTCCATGAGTTCAACTTTAAAATTTTTAAACATTGCACATCACGTAGCTTTCTAGAATATTTCTTTTTGAGTTTTGAACTTTGACAGTACGCAGATAAGATAAACGGAGTGATCTCTCAAGCTTAATATAAGTTTTAAAGTTTCGACTAAGCGAATAAAGACAAATTTAATAGCTTATCGTGATAATTAGTTTTATTTTGCTGATCCAATTTGCATGAATTTCACGATTATTTTGCATTTTGCAAAATGTTTGTAAAATGTTAAAGATAAATATCAACTTTTAATTAATATTAAATTTTGTTTTATTGTTTTGTTGTGAATTCTTAATTTCAGACAAAATGATGGTGAACCGTAGACAAAAAGAATTGAAACGGAAAAGTTTAAATTTAGTTTGCAAAGTACTTGAATGAGCTCTCAAGTACTCAATTACAATATTCTAAGTGGTTGCAAAATTTGAAATAAAGCTTCTTAATTCATTCAGAGTTATAAATAAATTTCTCAGAATTTGCGCTTGTCTTTTCAAGACTGTATTTCGAATCGAAATTCTCACTATAAATCGTTATCGCTAGCTTTCAACGAAGACATGTCAAAGCTCCCAAAGAACGATTACACAAGTGTGATATGAGAAGAAAGAATCACTTCGACTACAATCGGCGCATTGTATTTGATTATTTGCGAGAGACAGAGTGCGAAATAAGGATATGTGCGATTAACGACGATCTGTGTTTGCAGCATTTGGCAACGCTGCGATTGGAGCGAACCGAGCATCGGTTTTGTGTTCAAACATTTTTACGAGCAAAACCAAAAAGAGCGTTGTGAAAACGTTCTCAAAAAAGACAGCGCGTCAAGCGATGCTCTCGAGTTACATAACTGTAGCATCTCGCACTGGCACTAATTGCTTGCTTTGTTAGTTTGCTTGTCTCTCCTCTTTTGCCTCTTTTCAGCTCTAAACCGCTATTTTCGAACTCGAAACAAAAGCAAACTTACTTTTTCGATTAAAGCTTCACTATATTTGCGAACGCTTTATTGTTGATTCGAGTCGACTAATAGCGTGTGTCGGATGACTATTGCTTGAATCGCAATGCGATTGCATCGAATATCATCTCTGATGACGGAAGAACACTGGTTGCATAAAGCGATGGTAACTGCCGCGCGATGCGACACAAATCGTGTGTACGAATGAACAAAATCTATGTTGGCTGTAAAATAAAAGCATTCTTTGTACGAGTCGGAGTGGTGATGTCTTCGCCACTTCCGAGTTTAAGGATTGTTAACGAATGAAGCGCAGAAGCAAGTGATTTCCTCCTTGCGAAAGCTAAATAGCGAATCCTCTTACACTGGCATGCAAAAAAAATATCGATTGCTACGTTCGCTGCCAAAAACTGTGTGCGAACATAACGCTTTCTTCAATTTATTGCAATTAAACCGAAGTGTTAATGGCGCGATCGAAAACAAAAATTTTATCTACATATTCATTTATAATTTTTTTAAAATTTTGGATCGAAAAATTCACAATTTCTAAATTTTTCAATTTTCGAAAATTCTCACAAGCGAAGGTAGTATTTTATCAACACATTTTTTTAATAACACAAGACTCACAAATTTTTGTCTAGTAAAATATTCAATAATTAATTTTTTGCTTAAAGGCAAAAATATATTTTGCTCAACACTAAGCAAAGTGGTAAAGTTTCGGAGACCACTGTCTCCTTCTTCAGACCAAACGATACTGCTTCGCTTTAACTTTAAGTTTAGTTTAAGTTTAGGATGTTTACATCTAGAGCGAGCCCCGAGAACATGTGTAAGCAATAAAGTAATAATTCACAAGTTTCAATTTTAATTGCGTTTCTGTTACGACATTCACTTAAAAACCGACCTTTTCGGACAGTTTTTGGTTAATACATTTATATATATATAATTAGATTTAACATTAAAATGAAATAAAATTAAATTAAATAATGCTAAAAAATTGTTCATATTGTTGTGGAATTTTAGGTACATCATTGTTTAAGATTGCTTTTTTATTGTTCATATTACGAGCAATCTCCCAATTTTCTAAGAATAATCGGTTATATTTACAATTAGATTTATGTAACACCTTGACTGAATTAAAGTTCGGGCTGTGACCGCATTCTATCGCATGTAATGCAATTGAAGATCTACTAGGATCGTAACGAATTGCTCTTTCATGTTCTTTAATTCTAATATTTAATAGTGTTGTTTTAATGAATGCATTCACGAAACATTCACGTTTGCATTCACATTCACGTTCACTTGCAACAATATTGCATTCATGAATGCATTCACGAAAGTTCTATTAAAACGATAACACATTCGTGATTTTAAAATGTCGACAAAAAACGAAAATTGACTTCATGGGTGTACAAATATTATTCGATTGATTCGGAGCAAACTTATGCAACATGCAACTTTTGTGAAGAAACGATTAAAATATTCAGGCAAAGCTCTAATTTACTAAAGCATCTAAAAAGATTTCACAAAGAAAATGTAAATGAAATGTGGGAAACTTCGTCGCAAAGAACCGGTAAAAGAATCAATTTTAAATTTTACATTATTTTTGAACTTTTTCAGAAAATGAGAGTTTAAAGCAAGTAAATGATGAAAAGCCGAATAATTTGTTAGATTCTTTTATGTTTATGATTGCAAAAGATAACCTCCCTGTCAGTACAGTAGAAAATGAGGGTTTTAAAGAATTTATTAAAAAGGCAAACCCAAAATTTACAATTCCTAACAGAAAAAAATTAACAGAAATGCTTGATGAAAAATATTTTTTGCTTACCGCGTTTGTTAAAGATCTGTTGAGAAAAATGCGATGGATTTCATTAACAACAGACACCTGGACAGATCAGCAAAACAACACTTCATATCTTTCATTGACATCACATTTTATAAAGGACTTCAAACACGAAAGTGTTATTTTAGCAACTAAACATTTTCCTAAAAGACATACTGTTGCAAATCTGGAAAATTGTATTGCTGAAATATTAAAAGGTAAATTATTTATTTTAATACAAAGTTAATTCCGTTCGCATAAACAATTTGCTTTTAGTCTGGGAAATTGAAAATTCTAAAGTTGCTGGAATTAAGACTGATAACGCTGCAAATATTTGCGCTGCAGCACGAAATTTATTTGGTTCAGATAGACATGTTAAATGCTTTGCACATACATTTAATTTAGTAGCGAACGAGTCAATTAGTTCAGTTGAGGGACTTTCTGCTTTAATTGAGAAAGTTAAAAATATTGTCGGGCTATAATTTTGCCAGATGATCGAACGAAACCAAGAGCTTCTAGAGTTCGTTTAACTACGAAGTTGAATGATGGCGCGACACTGTTGGGCCCTCGCTGACTTCTCAATAAAACGCGCACGGAAAGGGCACCCGCGAACAGAATGACCCGCACAGAAACGCGCACAGAGTAACTCACCGAAATGTTTTGCAGTTATCCGCGCACAAACGCGAACGGCCAACGCGGCTCACCCCGTATATGAGCCTAACCCTTTTCCCCAGCTAAATAGTCTTATTATCGGCTAACGCAACGGACTCGAGGTCCGGCCACCAGGCCTAGCCGTTGGCCGTCGCGCTCGCCTAACCCTATCCTCGCTGACCCTATACAACCACACTCAGACGAGGCACAACGGACTCGAGGCCCGGCCACCAGGCCTAGCCGTCGGCCGCTACACCCGCCCGAGCCTGAATTCCCCGAAGCTAACCTAACCTATAGTCGGGCGAGCATAAGCGGACTCGTGGCCCGGCCACTAGGCCTAGCCGTCGGCCGCCATGCTAGCCCGAAGCTAACCTAACCCTCGACATTACTAAGAAAATAGCCGAGGCCCGGCCACTTAGGCCTAGCCGTCGGCTATCACTTCCGCGCACAAGCCTAAACCTACCACACATGGAGACGGATGGGTTCCTCTAGGCCCGGCATAAGCCTAGCCGTCGAGAGCCATGCGTCGCCATTTTTCTAAACAAATGGCGAAAGAAAGTGCGAGGCCTGACTAAAGCCTGACCGTCGCACCGCCGAAGACACGCACCTGCACCCGCCCTAACCTAACCTAATCTCTGACGCACCGCTCTGGGTAAGGCCGAGGCCCGGCCATCAGGCCTAGCCGTCGGCCCCAACCCAACGGTGCGCCGCGCCGAAACTACCTTTGCGGGCTTTGGCGGAAGAACCGAGGCCCGGCATGCCTAGCCGTCGGGGTCCGTCAGAGCCCGCCGTGCCAAACCCGTTCACCCGTCGAGGTGACCGCCAACGCCTCAAAGCGCTGACCCGAGGCCCGGCGTAAGCCTAGCCGTCGGGCGCGCAAAGAGACGACGAGCGATCTGCACTCGACGAGTGCCAGAAACGAAGAGGGTGAGCGGTGCGTTTCCTTCGCTGGAGAAGGAAATCGGAGCCACGCATGCGCAGCTCCGCCCATGATTGCACCGGAAGGGTCAATGCGGCCAACCGCGCCATCTGTAGCCGCATTCAAAGCGCGCGCGATTCAAAACAATTGCGTTGCGTGACAATATTGTGCGATTCTTTAAAAAAGTACTTCTGCTGGAGAAATGCTAAAATCTACTCAAATGAGACAAGGTATGTGCGATTAAACAAAATAATCTTATAAATAATGAAAATTAAAATAAGGACTAAATAAGCCTTTGAAATTAAAACAAGACGTCCCGACAAGGTGGAATTCTACCTATATTATGATTGAACGCTTTCTAAAACTTTATGAATTTATAGTAAGTTGCACATCAAAACTAGATGTTGAGCTAACACTTCCTGAGAGGAATGAGATATTAATTCTACAAGAAATAATTAAGACTTTGCAGCCGATTTATGAAGCGACATTAGAACTTTCTGGTGAAAATTTCACGACTATAAGTAAAGTTATTCCGATTTCGAATTGCATTATAAAGTATTTGAGTCTCCAAACATTTAAGTTTGATTTGTTGAATTCATTAAAGCTTAACTTAATAAAGAACATAAAGTCGCGATTTAGTGAGGTTGAAAGCCAAAAAATCATTGCAATCGCAACTTTACTTGATCCAAGATTTAAAAAATTACATTTTTCGAATAACTTGATTACAAAATAAGCAATAAAGATGTTAGTTGACGAAATTAATGAAGTTTCTAATAACCAACAAGAACATAATACAATTCAAAATGAAGAAAACAGTTTTTGGAATATACACGAAAGTATGATTTATGAAGTTAGTTCAGAGACTAAC
>NCKU01005112.1:0-10752 GCA_003675995.1 Dinothrombium tinctorium
GCATTTAACTTGTGTTTTCTTTCTGGAATTGTGCAAATACAAATCAACTTTATTTAATGATCTTTTAGATTTTTAATTTGACTCTTTAAAAAAATTTGTCTAATTTAAAACGAAAAAATCAACTTTTTACTGCTTCTTACTTTTTATATTAAAAAATTTGAAAATCAATTAGCGATAGCGAAGTATTAAACGTAATTTTGCAATTGCATAAGTAGAAGCACATTTAAAATCGTTTTAGAAACTTCGAGCCACTTTAAGTTTCAGTAATTTTTCAACTTTGCTATTTCTCAAAATGAAGAATTTTGATTTACCAGGTATCAAATTCTAAGAAAAAACAAATAATTTTTCATAAAATATAATTCACTTTACATTGGAGCACTTTTGCAGCTTGCAAAAAGTTCATAAAAAAACAGGCGAAATTAATAAATTTATGCTTCAAAATGCACGACAAAAAAGCCAGAAAGCAATTTTAAATTGAAAGCAAATGCAATTTGTTAAAACAAAGCTTTCAAAAACAACCATCGTTTTCTCGTTTCGAAAACATAAATTTGCTTTCAACTTTTTTTTTCTGGTACATCTTTGGTTTGCGAAATTCAAAACTTCGCTTTCAATTTAATATTTCGTTTCGATCGAAAATGATACGCTTTTTGAGCTAAACGTAATGCTTTTGTTTGAAAAGTAAACACAGTAAACACTCTTTTCAATAAAATTGTGGATTCGTTTGCAGTTCGTCGAAGCGCAATCGACCTATAAACATTGCTCCAAAATATAGGTCACAAATCTAATTTTTTTCTTTATTATCGCAAACTATCCTCTGGGAAATAACAGTAGAGCTCATTATCTTTATTCACTGTTTTTAAATTTAAAAATTATAAAAAAGCGCTTGCTTACATAGGGAAGATTGATCGATGATTTCAAGGCAAAAAAAGTAACGCGTTAAGTGTATCCGCGAAAATTTAGGTCAATTCATTGATTTTTCTTATTGAAAGGCATACCAATGATAATCATTTCCCATAGCACTCGGTGCTTATACGATAAGGTGAACTTCTCTAGTTTGCACCGATTTTTGTCAATTGAAGCATGCGATTAGAGCATTCAGAGCGATGATTAATATACTCTTTTAGCTTCACTTTGCTTCGACTTATACTCGGCGACTTCAATTTTCATCAACTCGAAGCGGCGAATCGTGTACTTGGACCTATATACTTTCTCAGTTACATATTCTTCGTTTTCTTCGTTCTAATGGTAAGCGATAAACTTAAATTGTAAAGAATAAATAGCAAAATACTAACATCGAAATTATTTTACACAGAACATGTTCTTGGCGATAATAAACGATTCGTACGCAGAAGTGAAGAGCGAACTGAGCGATCAGGATGAATTTCAAATAATGGATTATTTCAAGAGTCATTATCAGAATCTGCTCACCAAGCTCGGCAAGCAACGAGAGCAGATCGAAGGCATACAAGCTGCGCTTCAGGTTCGTTAAGTGAAAGTACTTAAGCATTGCAATCGGTGCATTCATTATTTTGTGAATTCGCAGGCGAAAGGCAAGAAGACGCTCAATTTCGAAGAAGTGCGCAAAGAGTTAAAGAAGCGCAATTTAACTGACCCCGAAATCGAGATGCTGTTTGCGAAGTACGATTTAGATTGCAATCGAGAGTTGGATGAAGACGAGTTGAAAAAAATGTTTGAAGATTTGGAAGGCAAGAAGAAAGAGATCGATGAAGAAATTGCGATGGAACAGAAAAGACCTTCGAGCGCAGTTAGCGTTCATCACTTCAAGAGCACTTATGAAGATATAATCAAATTAACGCGAAGAGTGGATCGAATGGAGCACACTTTGGCTGTTATTTCGGCACAAATTGATTCGGTCCTGGCCGGAAAATTGATTGTAAATAAGCCTGATGCAAAGGTGGAAAAAGAGAACGAAGAATAGCGCCAGGATATGAGAAACTAATCTAAGCCTAAAAGAATTTGTTAAGCATAGAACTACACTCAAAAGAAAGAATTTTGCTTACCGTTAACCAAATGCAAAATCTCAATCAAGCACGAAAATCAAATCACTGAAATTTCTATAGTAGTCGAAATGACATTTTAACTTTAATCAATGCACATTCTGCAACGAAATCTTGACAAGGGCTTGATAAAAATCAGTCGTATAAAACTTCAGAAGAGCAAAAATAGCAATCGATTGAATATCGGATAATTCTTTTAGCATCAGATAACGAAAGTGGTTCCAAGTGTGACGGTATTAAGTTATAACTTATAACAGTTTTGAAAAACTTCGAAAGCCGTCACACAAAATTTTTGGATAATAACACTTTCATAGAAACGATAATAAAAATATGCATTTACGGTGCTAGCCAAAAAGTTGCCTATCTCATAGAGTATATTTAATATTGAAATAACTAGTTTTGATTGAAGAAAGATAAGAACTTTTGGCCGGTGATATATTTTGCTGAAGAATTGTACTTTATCTTATAAAGCTTATCTTTTCACATGTTTTACGAGTAAATAAAATATTAGTTCACTTCAAATTAACAAGAATATGAATCAATATGTTTGGTATTTGGGGCAAATGGTGCGCAATGTTTTTGTATGTTAAAGGCCTTTTTGTTTTGTTAATAATTTGTTTTCGTATGTATATTCGCACCGAATCCTGCAAGGACAAAGGAAACATCTTATTCGCACATTGTATTGCAACATTTGTCTTCAGCTGCAAGAGAGTAGTTTGACTGACTCCAGCTAAAATCATTTTATTCACGAAATCAACATTCTTGTGAACAGCGGCCATCCAATGCAGAACTGATGATCCTTTGTAACCATCCTCAAAACAACTCCAAGTTATGCCGGAATCGATTAAGAAATCTAGTATCTTTGCTCGGTTGTTCAGATATTTAGCAGCTAAATAAACAGGGCTGCTTTTTTGAAGCCTAAATGACTCGCAATCAAGAGAGAAAGTTTCATTGTTTACGATAAGTTCAACAATATCCAATCGCCTGTTCTTAACGGCCAACCAAAGCGGAGTTTGATTGAAAAAATCAGTTTGATTTATATTAAGCCCTTGTGATAAATTCAGTAATGCAGCTATGACATCAATATTTCCAATGCGAACAGCCGAACAAAGAGGTGGTTCTATTCTACCAAGGTGGTCTTTGCTCAATCGATTCGGATCGCATCGATATCTCAATAATAATCGAACGATGTCAATATTGCTTTTATACACAGCATAACTCAAAGGGCTTGCATTGCCAATCAATGTTATGAGATTTATATCACAATCGGCTTCTAACTCAATGAGTTTTTCAACCACGTTTTCCACTTCTTTTACATTACCTAAACTAATGGCTAAATGAAGATCACAAATCAATGTTTTCATAAGACGTTTTCCTTGTTGGTTAACCAGTTTAAAGCTCATTTCAGTTTATCGCTTCTTCATGTGTTTGCTTCACTTCGCGGAGAGAAACGCTGCAGATGCTAAAAAAAGAACACCAGCAAATAGAAAGTGAAATCTATTTATTTATACTGTGACTCTCTTTTCGAAATCAAATAAGAGTTTTATACATTAAGGGCACTAAAGGAGAAATAAACGAATCAATAATAGCTTCGAACGAGGCATGTGCTTACAATCAACTAGGAATTCGAACTTTTTCTTCGTCTCTAAAGAAAACTTCATATACAACATTTCTAAATTCATATTTTATATAAAGCTTTTTTTCTTCGCCTAAACAAGGATCGTAAAAACCGGGGAAGTTTGCCTGTAATAAGAGATGATTAGATAAACATTTATGTCTAAGGTGAAATCACCTTCGAGGTTTCTGTTAAAATAAGCGATGAATCTTTAACGAGGCACTGAAGAGCAACTCTAACATCAATTACTTCAATGGATGAATCGATTTCTTCGGCGTTGATGAAATTTTCAATGATATCAGCTTTACCATACAGTGCTTTGATAATGATAAGGCCAGATTTAGCTACTTCTTGTTCTTTTATACGATTATACGTTTCGGTCATTAATGAAACCGCAGCCTCTGCTTCTTTTCTTAATCCAGCTAATCTTGATGCGTTCTCTTTCTTCGCTTTTTCAGTTTTCTTCTCTTTCTCTCTTTCTTTATAAGGATCCAATATACATTTTTTTACACAATAATACGTTAAAAAAGGAATCACAGTGCCGTAAAAAATTGCCTCTGGAATTATTTCGTCAGCCAGAAGAAGTGAAAATAAATAAGTTTGGTTTGCTCGATTCAACCTGTAAAAGATTTTAAAAAGTTAATGATTTTTTATTATGATTGAGATTTGATTTTGAAGCAATTTTAAAATATCAATAATTTGAATAGAAACATGTAAAATCTTTTTTAAACAAATCTCAAAAGAAACGAAGACTAATCTTCTTACTTTAATTTTAATGTTACTCCTTTTGGAACTCCAATTGTCATCGAAGCACCTACGATTGAGTGTTCAGATACTTTGGTTTCACAACCATATTCTAAATAAGCGCCAAAAGAACCTCCTCTTGAAGAAATATTTTAGATGAAAACACTTTAAATACAAGTTTTACTTTATCGATCCTTTAATTTTAGTTTCATCGAATATACTATAACTGCCAGAGACCATTGCAAAGCATATAGGAATTCCAATCTAATTCAATAAATAATTTAAAATTTAATACGACAATACCGTGGTAACTCATCAAAATTCTTGTCGTTTCACCTTTTAACTAAAATCAATTTACATTCATAACAATAGGGATATAAATTAAATGAACAAAATCACTCGATCTAATAATTATCTGTTTTGCCAGAGAAATATGTAATTAATTACAGGTAATCGGTCACTCAAAGGTCAATTATGACCCAAAAAGACGAAACAATAAGCATCTTAAAAGTAAATATCAATCAATGCAAGCCTTACTTGTAACTGCATCGTTACTTGATTTTTATTTGCGCTCCAAACCACTGCCGTATTCATAAAAGACTGAGGAAAAACCTTCCAAGTCAAATATCCCATCGCATGCTTATTTAATTGTCTTGAAAGTACTGAAAATACTAGATTTT
Source organism: Dinothrombium tinctorium (assembly GCA_003675995.1). Lineage (NCBI taxonomy): Eukaryota > Metazoa > Arthropoda > Arachnida > Trombidiformes > Trombidiidae > Dinothrombium > Dinothrombium tinctorium. The sequence goes on from NCKU01005112.1 coordinate 5,058, forward strand.
GAAAAATTTTAAATATTGGATGCTATTGTACCTAATTCAGTTCCTGGTCTAATCCCACCAGCTACGAAATGTAAGTATCCATTAGCGGTAAAAAAGTTTCTTCTTGCAACAGTCCTGAAAACTTTAAAGGATGCTAATGGACCTTGACCAGCAGCCAACTGAACTTCGCCCCAAGTTTTAGGCGAAAAAACACGACGAAAACCCCCAATAATAGAACCGCTTCCAACTCCATTTTCAACGCTTAAATTAGCAGTTAAAGTGCTCGTGTCATTTGTATCTAAAGGCAAGTCAATCGATTGTTTTATAGCTAATGAAGTAACTTCAATGCTTGGTAAGCCGAAGGCATTGAAAGCAATATATTCAGGATTTCGTTCAAACAAATCCGTAGCATTGATTCCAACTACAATAGCTCCTCTCGGATTAGTCAGCGATCTAATATACCTTTCTTCTTTCTCTTTCTGTAACCTTTCAAACTCTTCCCTAATTTCTTGTGGAGTTTTTGTACGCGGGACAACTGCCCATCCTTCAGTTTCTAGTCCTTTGATGCCGAGTGTATCATAAATCGCTCGTTTATGAGGATCAATTAATACTTGAAAAATAAAGGATTGAAAAGAGAAAAATAAGAATAATTTGGTAAGTTTGTGATGATTCAAAATTGATAGAAACCTTCGTATGCTTTTTTAGCTCTGTTAAAGAGAATTTCAGCCTCTTTTTTGTCTTTTTCGTCGTGATGTTTGTCGGGATGAAATAAACGACTCAATCGTCTGTAAGCGGCGATAATCTCGTCGTTTGTCGCCTGTCGAAAACGAAAACATTCGTTAATCGCTCGATGCGATCGCCTTTCCGCTCGTTTCACTCACATTTCTTTCGACATTAAGAAACGCATAGTAATTTTCAACGATTTCGCCGTTTTCTTTCGCGAAACTCATTCGATTTGATTGTGAAAAATGTTTTCAAATTTTCAATTCTTTTTTTCGCAAAAATACAATTCGCCGAAAAACCACGTGTTCAAAAACAGACGGACAGTGTTCGAAGAACGGTCGTTCGCCCAGCGATCGCCATTAAGCGACGCGCCACTCGCGAACGAACGGTGATCGCAGCGATTATTTGAAAGCGAAAAACAAGAATTTAGCGAAAAATTAAATTAACGCTTTTCATTATTAAAAGATGCTCATTAAAGTGAAGGTAAGGGTCTAACGGTTCGCCTGCGAACGCTTCGAACATTGTGCACTTGTTGTTTTCGAGACAGACACTGACCGGAAAAGAGATCGAAATCGACATCGAACCGATGGATAAAGTGGAACGGATCAAAGAACGAGTGGAAGAGAAGGAAGGCATACCGCCCGCACAGCAAAGACTCATTTTCAGCGGTAAACAAATGTACGAAAACACATTCACTTCTCTTTCAAGCGTTTGTTTCGCTTTTTTCACGCTTTTCTTTCATACGCAGGAATGACGATAAAACTGCAGCAGATTACAAAGTGACCGGTGGCTCGGTTTTGCATCTGGTTCTCGCTCTTCGCGGTGGCGATTCTCTCGTTTTTCTGGTCTCGAATTTTAGTTGAAATTAAATTTCTCATCAACTATGTAGTTAATAAATTCAAAATATTCCGTTTCAAACTTTGTTTTATACACTAAATGACAAAGTTATAAAATAATCAAATTGCTTAACTTTGTGAATTGGACTCATTAAAAAACTTATCTCTTTGGGAATGTAAAGTACTATGAAATTGCCGAAAATATTTTCAGTAAACAATAAAATTCAAAAATCTGTCAATACTGCAGCAAAGAATGCACTGCAACAGGAATGTTCTTTCGCCCATCGAGTTCGACCAATTCGATAACGACCAAACATTCTTTTACTGAAGCATTGCATTCTGAGATCAGTTTAATTGCTGCATTCATTGTGCCGCCAGTTGCAAGTAAATCATCGATGAGAACGCAATTCATTCCCGGCTTTATGCTTTCACTTTGAATTTCGATCGTGTCTTCGCCGTACTCCAAAGCGTAGGTAACTTTGTTCACAGAACCCGGCAGTTTTCCTTTTTTGCGAATAGGCACAAACGGAAGATTTAATTCGAGTGCGAGAATAGGTCCGAAAAGAAAGCCACGCGATTCAATGCCAACAATCACATCGACAGTTTTCACTGCATTAGTGATGTGTTCTTTCAACTCATCGATCAAAACTCGCAATACTTTCGGTTCGCGAAACACCGGAAAGAGATCGCTAAAAGAAGAACGGTAAGTTACAGAGGCATTTAAATAAAAATTCACCGAAAAATGATTCCATTTTTGGGCCAATTTTCGAACGATTGCACGTGGCGTTTGATTTGTTCGATTCTCGATTCAGCAGTTGAACTCATTTTTGCTTCGAAAATTAATGGCGCGCCTTCTGAAATGCTGAGATAATCTAAAATTAAAAAATCATTTCAGTACTTCATTACTTTGTTCGCACACCCATTGAGTTTGTCAAATCGAACTTTTCAATGGTCAAATCTTGCCAATTGTACACACATTCGTGTGATTCGCGCTCATAAAATGGCACTTCGAAATGCGCTTCAATCATAAGTTCATCGATAAGCAGAGATTCTTTGGAGTTTGAACTGCTGATCTGTTCAGTCCGAAAGCCATAAGTCAAATCTATTGTTTCAAATGAATCTTTCTCGTTATCTCTTACATCGACCGAAGATATTTTGTAGTTTAAATTTGTGCATTGCTCGCTGCATTGATGCTTAATTTCACATTTACTGTCGATGCTAAAGTTTAAATCTTCATCGAACATCGAATCACTGTATTGTTGTTTGTGTTTTTGTTCACTAGCAAAGAATTGAGAATTTAAGGGTTTATCGCCAAAGTTTTACGAATGTAAATCTTTTTTAATTCTCGTTTCTGTCATTTCGAAAGTTATTCTCCAAATATTGTTGTATCCAACAATAGTAAAGTGTCGCGTTGGATTTGTGATTGTTAGGAGATTGTATGTATTTATTTTTTAAATAATCAGTTGAGATTTTATTTTCTTTTAATAAATTGAACTAATTAATTTGATTGAAATAAAAAAGAGCTTTGAAAAATGAAAGTTTGGAAAAATTCATGATGCGGTATCGAGGGTTAAAGCAGCTCACAACGTCAAGTAACATTTGCAATTGTTAGGTCATTTTGCGCATACTTCCGCTCAGACTAAACTTTCTGTTCACTCTGTACAATCGCCCGAGTGAGACTTGTGTTTATTTAGTGGAAACATTAAAATTAAAGATAAAATTTACAATAGCGAAGCAAATGTGAAACTACGCAGTTTCCAGAAACAAATGTAAATTATTACATTCAAAAGCGAAATCAATTGTCAAAGAAAATCTGTGTAAGTGATTCCTGCCATTCATTTATGATTGTTTTCATCGATTGTTTTTTAATTGTGACGTCAGAATAAGTTAGTATAAATGTTCGAATCGAGTGAGCTTTTTTCATTCTATAGTCTCTAAGTAATTCTCAGTTTTAGAGTATTTTCATTCTAACTGAAAACGGCCCAAGTTTATTGATGCCTTTATATTGCTCTTTCTTTCACTTTTTCGCTGTTTTTCATCTCTCATTTTGTCGTGAGTTCATTTTCTAATTCTAAACTCACTAAAATTTTAATTTTCTTCTTTTTTTAAAAATTTCTTCATGCTTCTCAACAGATCTTCTTCCTACTCATCATGCCTCACGTTTCAATTTGAGCGACTTTAGCGTCGAAACTGAAATTCGACGACATGTGAACATAACAGTCGATAATTTACTCCACCAGGACCGTATTATAACGAGTGAAATAAGAAAAGTTAGTAAGTATAGAAAAAAGTCACTGCAGCGTGCTGGTGCTGTTAATAAATTATTTGCGGATGAGAATGAAATGCATAAGACTTTTTTGGAATTATTCTCTCAGCCAAGAAGTCATGAGTATAGCGAGTCATTAAAGCAACAAGTTAGAAATAAAATCATCGCTAAATTCGAAGAGTACGGCTTTGATGTTTCCACTCAAAGGTTTATATACAGTCCATTTGGATATCCATATAATGGAATCAATATCATTGCTGTGAAAAATGGATTAAATCGAGGAAAAGCAAGAGATGAAATAATCTTAGTAGGTGGCCATTATGACACAGTGGAAGAGAGTCCTGGTGTTGACGACAATGGATCTGGTATGGTAGCAGTATTGGAAACAGCGCGAGTTTTAAGATCGGTTCAACTTAAGCAAACGATTATGTTTGTTGCGTTCGATTTAGAAGAACAAGTAAGTACGATCTATTTGAATTATTTTTTGATTTGAATATTTTATTAGGGATTGTTGGGAAGTCTCGCTTTTGTTCGAGATTACTTAATACCTGTAGAATTAAGCAAAACTGGTGCGAAATTTTTAGGTGCTTTCGTTACTGACATGGTTTTAAGACAAGAATCAGACGAGAACTCGCAGAAATTGCCATCCGATGTTGCAGAGGTAAAGGTTTTTAACATCACTTGTATTCATGAATTTTTTAAACAATCGGCTTGATTTTTTCATTGCTATTTTTTCATTCTAACATTTAAAAAAGGAATTCACAAATCAAAAAAGGCTAAAAGTGAGGAAAAGGTGCAGAGGCGATGGTGCTAGCTACATATGGCTGTCAAACTGCTAAATAACTTTTTCAATAACTAAACGACCGCGTTTAATTTTAATTATGATAAGCTTTTCACTTATAAACAATTTCGAACTTTCTCTCCAAAAATTTTGCCATTTGATTTGTTTATTTCAAAATAAATTTTTTCAATTTAGGCAGTTCCGAATGCAGCCGCACAAATAAGAGCGAATCAAAATAGAGGCGATTTCGTTGCCGTTTGGTCAAGAAGAGGCGTAGATACCGAACTATGGCAATCGCTATCTAACTCGTGGTCGCAGTTGCAAAATCCGCTTAACTTTAAATTAATCGACCTCGATTCTCCTTTGCCAGCAACAACACCAACTGCTGAGCAGTTAGAAAAGTATGGCACATTTACACGAAGCGATCACGCTGCATTTTGGTATCACAAAAATGAAAATTATTCATCAACATTGAATGCCATACTTTTAACTGATTTGGGTATTTAAACAAATGTTTTTATTTTTACTCACTTTAACATTATTTTCGCGATTAATAGCGCCTTGGAGGGGACTGCAAGGACGTTGTTATCATCGCTATTGTGACGACACACGACAATTGACCCCAAAAAATTTGAATTTCATGAAACAAACAGTAGACGCTTTACTCATCACTATCACGAACAATCCTCCGAAGAGTACGAAATGAATCCTCCAACCTCGAATTCGACCACAAACACGAAGATGGTTTTTACAACAGACACGAAGTCATTTTTAGAACTTTTCTATAAACAAAAAAATTGAATCACTCTGCGATGAAAAAATTTTTGAAGTAATTTAATTTTTTAAGAAATTAAAAAAAAGATAAAAGATCAGAAAAGTGTTATTGTACATTTATCTCTTCAATTATGTCAATAATAACAAACTGTCTGTTCATAATCACAAGTAAAAAAATTAAATTTGCTGATAGCCTTGCTTAAAAGATTTCTTTTTATCCTTATAATACACGGAGAAGACAAAGACCAAAACGGAAACAAGAGTAATACATGAGATGTAAACAAAGCATGCATTGCTAATAAAGTCAAATGATATTCCGCAATGACTTTTTGTTCT
>NCKU01005113.1:0-10751 GCA_003675995.1 Dinothrombium tinctorium
TTTTTTTCAAAATTTATTCTTCTCGAGATTATGCACAGCAAAAACCTCAAACAATTTTTTGATAGATTACCGGCAAGCAATGCATTTGCTTAACTCAGCAAACATTGAGAAGATTAAACGCAAAACAATGCTTAAGAAAGAATTAAAAATAAAGAAGAAAAATCGATTAATTTTGCATTTTTCGCTTTACTGAGTTAACTTTGAAACAGTTGAGTAGATAAATGAAAAAAAGCGACTGTATAAAAGTGAATTGGGTTCTATTTGCGAAACATTTTTCTAATTTGGTAATTCGATAGCGAGCGAGTACGAGTTGTTTATTAGCGCAAATATTGTATCGAAGATGCTTGACTACAAAGCTAGTAAATGTGTAACATTAATCTGTATTTATCAACTGTATTTGCATTACTTTGTTCACTGAAAGTACATTTGTTTGGATTATTTTTACCTATTTAAATAAGAAAGAGAAAAGTCGATCGATGTGAAACATGTTGAATACACAGTGTAGAGACATTGTGCATCTCAAATGGTGAATGCAGTGCGTGTGTTATTTTTTACTCAACTCGATGTTCAGGTAATTATTAAAAAATTTACGTGATTAATGAAGCGAACTTAATTTGACAATTAAATGAGATTAGAACACTAATCCAGCTGTGTTTTGCATGAAAACTTTTTTATATTCGCATAATAAGAATGGCGTCGTAGCGGCAATGCGACATATTTGAAATGAATGCGAGTGGTTTGCGGTTTGAAAACTCGTTCAGACTTTGCAGGAAGCGAAGAATTCATAAAGCCATTTTCAATTTTCTGTGAACAACTCTTCAAACACATTATGTCTCGAGCAGTGCGGTCTTTTCGGCAAGAAAGAAAGTGTAGAGCGCCGGTTTTTTGAGGAGCATTCGGAAAGCGATCGCGGGTAAATTAAGCGCGAAAAGACAAATGCAGAGCTAGAGTTTCGATTGAAAGAAGATAAATGGCGAATATAGCGAAAGAGATAAAGTTTCCTTTTTTCGCCAATTTTGAATGGAGCGAAATTAATTTAATGTTCTCGACTGGTATTCGACTCGTGTTGGCAATAATAATAAGAGAAGAGAAGAGAGAGCGAAATGTATCGAAAAGCGAAGCGATATAAATATTGATTAAACAAAACATTTTGTGACGTTAATTGCGAACGAAGCATTCGCGAATCGCGATGCCACACAATCATAATAATGACAGCTATGCTCGGCAAGAAAGAACTTTTATTCTAATTACAGTATTAATTTCGACCGCTTTCACTTCAACTATTATTTCGCTGCCTTTCTCCATCCTTTTTACATGCGATGAATTATTGCGACGCTCGTAAAAAATACGCGCAAATCATAATTTTTACGCTCGCAATTTATGGCCGCTTTCTTCGACTAACTTTGCATAAAAGAAAATTTCGCTTTCTTTTCAAAACTAGCGAATCGCCAGCTTCTCGTCTGCTTTCTTCAACTTTTTATATTATTTATGCGCTGCTTTTCGAAAACGAAACATTCTTCGTTATTCTTGCGAACCATTACAAGTTTACGACCCATGAGCAAAGCACCCTCGCTCTCTAAGTTTGTCATTTCATTTCATTTCATTTCATTTGATTTTCTCTTTTCCGCATTTCCCTTGCGTTCGAGCACTTCACTTTTTTCGCTTTCTTTCTACATTTTTGCGAATTTAATTGCTGCCTTTAACACTGCATTGCTTCTCGCAAAAGGATAATAGCCGTAATTGTGCTCTCGCAATTATTTTCATTTGCCGCTCTTCAGTAGTTAGACACAATCCTCCGTTGTTCGCCTTTCTAATGGTAAACATCATTGCGCGCGGCATTTCGCCTCCGCTTGTATTTGCAGAAAAAAAAAACATTTGCAAACATTCAACATTCACTCGAGTTTGCTAAAACGAATTCATTGCTTCTATAGTTTCAATCTCTGCGATCATTTTCAACGCTCTCTGCTAATTTTTCACGCCAAAACGAGTAATGAATTCATTTTCTGATTTCGAGTGCCGCATTCAAACATCAGCTCTTTTCATTTGAACCACCCGAAATCACCAAGTTTAAATTCGCTCTCTATGTATTTAATTAAATAGTCAATTTGTATTTAGAAAAATCTGTTTACATATAGAACTGTGCTATAATAGACAAGAGGTTTGCGTAGTGAAGTATTCTTTTCATAAACGAAACTTTTGTATGCTTTTGTATATTTGATATCCAGCAAAGACAAATCTCTTTGCTATATTTTTCTAAAAGAGTTTAGCTAAGTTTATGAAATCGCTTTTCATCTTCGCTTATATGAAATTATAAATTTTTATAGGAGCATTTAATTTAATTGAATAAAAATTTTTATGTTTCAACAATTGAATGGATTTATCAAGACAATGTATTCAGCCCTCCTTTCTTAAATCCCTTCGATTGTTATTCAGATTATTTTTTAGCTTTGCTACTCAGAATGCATTAGCAAATCGGCTTTATCATAAATTTTTATCAAGCTTTTGAAAATTGATTCTTTTTATTGAATTTTTGTGTTTTTTGAGTTCCAAAATTGTTTTGCTAAAATCCGAAACAAAACGCTATAAAAGCAAATTTGTTCATAATTTTTAAGCAAACCAAATTATGACAATTTTCATTCAACAACTTTTTTTTATTCTGTTTAGTTTTTTTGTGTATTTGAATTTTTGAATAAATTTATCAGAGCTCAACTAGGATAGAAGAATAATATTTTTGATTTTGATATTTGAGAAAATAACATTTAGCTTTGAAACTAAAAACTTAAAATTCAAAAAATGAAATCATTTTAAGCACTTTGTAATCATAATCAATTAAAATTTTAATTCATTTTCTCTTTTCAAAAATATTTACCTACCACAACATTAGTTTATTTAGCAACTGATAAAGAAAACACAACTCAAATTTAAAACTTTTTTTTGCCAGAGCTTATAAAATATTTTTTTTTATGCAAACAAATTTTTTTTAATTTGATTTTGATCTTAACATAAACTTTATTCATACTTGCTCATTATAATCTATGTGAAAGTAACTTGATGTTTTTTTTTTAATTTTAAAACCGCGTTTGCTACGAACTCTCTACGTAGCATATAGCTTGGGATAAATTGATTGACTAACTTATCAAGAAAAAAAAGATTTAAAAATTTAAGATGCTTAATGACAGAGATAAATAATTAATTTGTCTAAAGTTGTGTGAACATTTGCAGCGAGATTCGATCACTGATTTATTCATAAAACATCTCACATTTCTACACTTACGAAACTATTAAATTTTAATTGAAATTAAAAATTAAAAATAGTTAAAAGCCAAAATGAAACAACGATAAAAAAGGAAGAAATTTTTTAACCTTATTAGCTTTTATGTAACGATTAAAATATTGTAATTTAATCTGAAAAAATAATCCAAGCGATTAAATAGTTCATTGCACAGGCTTATTTATGTGAAGTGTTTAGTTGAAATTCGGATTTTTTTTCTTAGGGTTGGTATTGTTGAGAAATTCCAGGAATTCATTTGATTTCAAGTTGATTTGATAAAGCATATTCAAGATTGTGTTCGAGTTGATTTTCTAGTTTCAATTTTTCATTATAAAAAGCATTTCTCTGATGGGTGTTTTCAAAATTAGGGTAGACTTTTGTCAAATCAAAAAGAATTTTTTTCATTTTCTACTTGTTAGATGTGATATAAGTAGCTTATTTGGAGAAAATTTTATCAAATATTTTAAAAAACGAGTCATCTGAGAAGTTAAATTAACTGTTTTGCGTAACTTTTCTAAACTCGAAATTCGACCGCTTGGCACATATTAGTGATATGAAATTTTGATGATCATCGTAAAGCACAACTACTTTAAAGGTAAAATTATTTTATTATTTAGCTCCTATTCAAACAATTTTATAACTCATTTTGCCCACTTTTGACTTAATTTTGGTTTTATCTTGAATTCAAGCTCAATTTTTCACTCTTTGAACTATTCTCTAATTGTTCTTTTGATATTCTCATGGGTGAAATAAGTTAAAACATCCAAATTCATCTCAATAAATTTTGTTTTGAACTAAAATTAAGCGAAAGTTTTAAAGATTTTATTTTGCTTTCAATTCGCATCAAATAAATTAAAACAAAAAATTGTTTGAAAATATTTTAAGCTTCTCACGACATTTAAAATTCAAAATTAAATTGACATAATTGTGAATTTAGCTATTTAATAATGCATTTTAAAATTATTTTGGAGAAAATTTTGAAAAGATTTTGTTTCGTTGCTTGATGCGCTGACTAATTTCAATTGCCTTATCTTCGCTAATCTGTATTATAAAATTAATATTCTAGTTCAAAATGTTTCAAACAAGCGGATTATTTAATATATCCTAGAGGAAAGCGAAAAATCGTTTTATTCAGCATTTTTGCTTCTTTCCACGCAACCAATTGATTTAAACTATTTATTGATAAAAATGTGAATATCAAAAAATTTTTAAAGCGCTTTCAAATGATTGCTGGTTAAGGGGCAGCGGATGAAACTAAGGAATGTTTATCATTATTCTCAAATTGCTAATTAGCTTGTTCGATGAGAATATGCGGGCTCAACAAGTGCGTGTTCGTTACTTTTTTAAGCTTTTATTTTTCAAAAACATTCACTCGGGATTTGTTCGCTGTAATCGCCATTTTATACAGCAACACGGCTCGCTGCCATTAACATGTTATTGAGCGATGTCGCATTTCATTGCAGCGTTGTACTGATTTGCAGATTTTCGGCTTCTTTTTTGGAAATTCGATTTTTTTCTTTTTAAACGAATAAAATTTTCGACTAGAGGTGAAAATACGGCGCTAGTTGAAACGGAAACAGCACTGCGAGTGAAATAATATTTGTAATGGAAAAGCGAGCGCAAAAGTAATATCGTGTGTTGCATTGGATAATGCAGTAAGTATTAACTGCGAGTAAATACGATTTCGATGCCTTTGAGACTGAAATGCTCTAAATATTTGAAACCAAAACTAGAAGAAACAGTTTGGGTTGAATTACTTTTACTTTCGCAATACTTGCACATAAGTTTTGCCGTCAAATGTTTGCTTTCATCGCGAATGAGTACTTCAACTGATATTACGGTTAAATGTGTTGTGTTTATTAAAAGTTTTATAACTTGAAAAATTCGCTGCGAATACGAAGCGTATAGAGGCGAGTTTGCCGAGCAGCATGGCCGCAAGTGAACTCGGCGCTTGTCAAACACATGCTTTGACGCTTAATCTGCTAAACGACAAAAAAGAATGGAGAAGCGCGCAAAAATTGATATGTGAATAGAGCGTTTATGTTAAGAAGTTACGCTTCGAATGCGAGCAATGGCGAGCAGCGTGTACACCGCGACCACAGTGATGCTCTAGACGCTGCTTTTCGCATATTAAAAATTGCATCTTTCGCTCGCTAAGCGTGAGAGAGAGAGAGAATGAGGAGAGGATTTACTGGGGATATGCTTTGAGAGTAAAAAATTGGTACGAGGAAAGCGACAAATAATTTGGTGTGATTGTTTGCTTACAATTGTTGTGTTGAGTTGAACAAAGATGTTGCGTTTTTGCGGAAGACGGCACAGTGTGCAGCAAGCAGTACGCCGCTACTACTCTCGCGTTTCCGACGCTCGTTAATTAACCTCGTGTTTCCGACACAATATAAATCGACGCGAAACAAATTCGCGGTGCAATTGATTTTTTTCGCTCGCTGTATTTGCCGTATGTGTTTGAAAGCGATTTCAACTTGTGTTTCGCTTCGCTTTTTCTTCGCTGGCTCATTGTGTGCTCAGCAAAGAATTTAATAGAAGTTAATTAAGGAATTAACCGAGAAGAACAGTTATTATAGTTCAACAGCCGACTTCTCGAAGTTGAACGCCAAAAACAAGAAGAATCGAATCGCGAGAAAGAGATGATGAGCAAAAAGAGAGGCTGGCGAGCAAGTGTGCGAAAAGTTTGTGAATGCGAATTGAAGAATCGCAGTGATCGGAGTCGAGTCCCAGCTGTGTTGTGCAAAGTGGAAGCAATGGTAATAGAGTAGCAGCGTGTTATGTGTGCAGACAGTGCGTACGCATGAATGTTATCCGTCGTTGCTCTCAGAAGAGAAGAGTAGAGCGGGTGTATAAGAAGCCGAAATACGAGCGATTTTTGCTTCACTGTTTCGAGCCTCACTCAATTTCGCCTCGCATTGTCTTCGCTGCTGGCTCGATGCCCGCAACCTCCTTTCTCCGTTCATCTTTCCACGCGTTGCTTTGTTCTCAGTGAGGAACAAGTGATTGAAAAGTTTCGCACACTTCTTTTCAGCGCGACGAGCTCCTCATCTTTTGCCTACTATTATTCGACTCTTACAATCGAGACGAGTACTGTTCGGCAATCAATGATCGAGCAGATGTAACTCGTGTGTTCGCTGAAAACAGAGTTTAACTCGCTCTTTGTTGTCGTCGCTGTTGAACACGCTTTCATCGCCAAGTGCGTGTGATCTTCGAGCAAAGCGAAAACTGTCGCCGAAACGTACACTTAATTTGTCAACTTTTTGGAAATTTCGAGCCAAGAGAGCAGAGAATAAAGGCGCTTCTTGAATAAAAATCTTCATTCAACAATTGAATGGATCCGCTTTCACTACTTTGAACTCAGCTTATAAAAATTTTCAGCATAAATTTCTCATTTATTCTCACGGTAAATACCTTTCGATTTATCTCGCCCTCTCTCCGCTACATTTTTATTTTCATATGCATTCATCACGCTCAGCATCCATTTGAGATGCGACTCGCGTTTTCTTTATATGCACTCGCACTTCTGCTTCGCACAAGTGTGCGCTCGCATACTTTTCGCGCTTCAAAATAAGTGTCAAGTTTTATGAAACGAGGCGTAAATTAAGCGAGAAACACGACAATCGTAATTGATTGTGTTCAAGTGCTCGCCTCAATCCTCAGCATCTCACATTACTGAGTTTCTCTCCACTCCTTTTCGCAGCTTTTCCCTCTTTGAGAATCGAAAACGCAAATGAAAATTTCACATGCATTTTACATGCGAAAAACTTATTACCACCGCCTTTCTTTGTTTCCTCAATTTTTCAACTTTGCTTCTCATGTGTTCAATAGGAGAAAAGCTGAAAACGATGTAATTTACACAAACCAACGAATATGATTGCGCTTCGAGGTTGGCGAACATTGTTCAGCGTCGTTTCGCAGTCATCTTTTCACTCGCGACGCTTTTCGAGCGGCCAACATTTGGACTGAACACAATTTCAAAATTGACCCATTGTAACGTCGTTGTGAAAGGCTGAGAGACAAAAAAAAACTCGCGAAAGTCATGCTTTTGACAAGCGTTTCGAAGAAACGGATCGAGATAATTAATTTATGGCATCCCATTGGACTTGTAATTATTTGCTTGTTTCCAGGTATGCATTTATCTTATTTAACGACGAAATTTTCTGCAGCGACCGCATTACATTTTCTCTCGCTCTTTCCGCTCCTCTTTCGCTGCTTCTAATTTCGAAATGTTTGAAGCAGCCTTAGTAATAGCATTGCTAGCGCATTAACCAACATTAAGCGTCAAATTTATTTCACTCTGTTTACACATACATTCTTCGAATGCAACCTCTTTTTACAGCGCTTTCCGCTGTACGAACGAACGACTTTTTTACGATTTGAAAAGCCAATCGGCTGCGAAAAGTGAAAAATCAGCCATATTTTCTCGCTGACGGCGTTTAAATAATTGTTGTCAAAGTTTATTGTGCTAAATTAAATAAATAGCGGTTAGAGTTTGGGCTTTATTAACAGGTGGAACGGTGATAGGTGAGCGCTGATAATAAGCAGCGTTTTGCCAATTTGCTCGCGTTTGATTGATGAGCGAGCGCAAAACTTTTCATCGTTGACGCTTTAGCGTGAACGGCTAGCGTTGAATTTGTACTCAGATCACAGCATTTACCAATATCCGTAGCTCATCAGTCGCTCACGCTTTCGCTCGACAATATTCTGAACACAGAGACCAGTTTTCGAACAGTTCTCAATGCATGAAATGAGCTCTGCGCTTTCAACTTACAAAGCATCCGTTTTGTAGCATCACGTAAAGAGCTCATTTAACTAGTCTGTCATTCAAGTACGTCTCATTAGACTCGAGATTCTGCACACTCGCTGCAAAGCCAATCGCCGTATTTCTCTCTTTACGAGCGTCCAAATTTGAAACCATTTATGAACAAAAGCAATAATTCAGAGCAAAGAATCACCGCAAAATTACTTTCTCAGCTTTGGCCGCGCTCTTTCTCTTTCTTCCTTCGACGTGGACATTAATTGTAATTATATAAGTCAGAAGGGATTGCAGCGGGCATCTGAGCGAGCATCGAATTCTAGACAATATCTTCTTTCGCCTCTTCTCCGCCTAATACACTGACGAGTGAGCGTATAGCAATTTTCTCTTCGCTTCTTCCGCTCGCTTCCGATGCCAAAATTCGTAGCGCTCGTCGCACAAATTGTATGCAAGTGCCATTCAGACATATGCCACACTCTCAACTGATAGAGTAAAACGAAGCAAACAACGCGCCTTGTTAAGCATATTAATCGCGCGTCTCCAAATTTTTCTCGATTTCGTTTTCGTCAAACAACACCGCATTTCAATACATCGTGTGTTCGCTTCGTTGATACCATTTCGCGAACGCTCGCATCACGTTTGCCACTATATTAAAAATCTATTTTCAGAATTTCGACAGCGACCGAGTGTTGTATCGACAAAGCGAAAAGCGCAAAACAGCGTCAGTACTCTTTGAGAATGTGTGCGTTCGTTGAACACTCACTAAGTAGGATTTATAGCGGCCGTTTTTTCACGAGAAAAATGTGACAAAGCTTACGACAAATTAAATATTGCTAATCTGACAACGAGAGTATCGGCTTCGGATGTTGACCTATGGCTTACTAATCTCGCTTTAGCTCGAAACAATTATTGTCAAATTTAATTTTCAATGTGAAGCCGAAACGCTGCTTACGTGATACCTGTTCTTTGCATCATCATCAAATCCGCGTATTGTTTCTGTTTTCGCTCGATAAGCAGCAGCTCGTGGTAGTCGCTGTGTTCTTAAAGACGAACGGAAAGCGTACACATTAATTTGCGAATGTACATATTTTTTTGCGGTGAAAAGCATTTCTCGATTAACCGAAAAAACATCAAACAGCTTTCATCACTTATTTGAACGCGGCTTTGGTTCGAGCAAATAAAATATTAAAGTGCGTTTTCTACACGCATTAAATTAGCCGGCGAGGCAGAGAAATCCAAATGGTGTTCGGATAATACACATGTGAGCATATCACTCGTTTCGGCAGTCATTTATGAATGCCGAGAATATAACATTCTTTTCATGTAACATGTCGTTTAGCACATGTATTTTACTACTGATCTCGCTGTTCTTGCTCCTCTCCTTTCTTTTCCGATTCCATTGCCGTCGAATAACATTTTTCGATGCCCTATTCTTAATGATGAAAATTGTCAACTCTTTGTTGCAGCAATCTTTCAAATATTACCCAACATTAGCCGTCGTTTTGCTATTTTCTCGCATTACGTTTTCTTCTCTTCTCACTTTCTTTTAAAATACTTCTTAAGCTTTTTTTTCGCAACAACTCATTTCAGATAATTTAAGTGATCAGTGTTCACTCGCCATTTCTGACTTGTCGCTTTACTGCACGCAAAACAGTGTGCGTGTTGCGAATTAATCACACGCAACTTTACTTAAAGTTTTTTTTGGAAAAAATTTTTCATCCTCGTCTTACGATTAATATGCAGCTTAATTAGCTCGGTTTAGTGCTCACATGCGTGCGGTTATGTTAAGACGATGGAAAAGCAGAAGAAGAATGAAGAGCGGGCGCTTTTAGCAGCATATTCGACTGAGTTTTGAGCAAAAAATTATTTTGGCAAATTAACTTATGTCATGAATATGCGTATCGCGGCGAAATCAGAGAAATGGCCGAAACTGCGGAAAGGCGAGCTAATTTTCGACAAACCGCAATCGAATTGCGAGTTCGTGAAGCGTAAAATGAAATGGAAAAGAATTTAGAAAATGTGTTTCTCGTAAATTTTCAAAGTTGCTCAGAAACATACCGCAAATTAGTCGGCAAGCTTGAGCTTTATTAAAATTTTGCTTTACCCTTCTTTTAGTCACTTTCTCCGCTTAGCATATCAAAGAGAAATTATATTCCGTGACTAATTAGCTTAATAAGAAGCCGGTGTGCGTGTGTCTCGTTATGTTTTTATTTTGCAGCTATTTTAATGCGATCTTAAGCAAAGCGAAAGCGAACGCATCGCATTTTTGAAATTATATTGTGCGAAGTGAAGAATGGAGCGAAAAAGCAAAAGCAATCGACGCTGAAATTATTGAAGCAAAGTTCTCTCGCTCGCTTCTTCGCTGCCGAAATTTTCGTACACTTCGTACATTTGTGTTTGCTGTTTGCTCTAAGAACTTTCTTAATTCACGTAATGGATGCAGTGAAATTCATCGTTCGCAGCAATCCGACAAAACACGACAAGATCAGTACATACATCTCGGAATTGTTGTCATTCCTCCCCATTTTCAGATTCATTTTTCGTGATTTATTATCTATTTTGCGAGGATTTCGAAAAAAATTTCGTGACGCATTTGCTAAAAAAAAGTGTAAAGAAGCGATGCTTCAAACAGAGAGAAGAAAAGGTGGAAATCTCGTTTCACTCTCCACTGAGATCGAGAGAGAGAGAGAGAGAGAGAGAGAGAGAGAGAGAGAGAGA
>NCKU01005114.1:0-10748 GCA_003675995.1 Dinothrombium tinctorium
TTCATTTTCACTTTGATTAAATCGCTTTTCCGATTCTAGCCATTTCTACAAGCGAATTCACCGATTTGCATTCCTCCAATTTCTTCACGATTCCTTTTAATTGCGTTTGTTAAAATTATTATTTACTTGTTGTAGACTAATATTTCTATTTCGATTATATAATTTTACTCCTCATTCTTTTTTGCTCTTTATCAGAAATTTTTATCTTTGAAAAGTTTTTCACTTTTTCATTTGGCAAAAATTTCGATTAAAATTTTTAATTTTTACACATGAAAACCTGTATGAACATGGTTGAATGATTTAGGTTTATGAGGAATTTATTTCTAAATTTCTGGAATTCAGAAAATCTTGCAATATTTTGGATAAATTACACCGAGCTTAAGTAATTAAATACTATGAAAACCACTTTGATAATAGTTTACCATTGTTATCTTTGCTTTTATACATTAAAATTTAACTTATATTTTGCTGATCAAGATCTTTAACTTTATTCGATCAAAGATCGAATGAAACCAAATAGAACTGATGCGTGGTTAACGCAATCTTTTCGAGTTTATATTTTTAATCTAAAAGTTTTATTTTAAGTAAATTAATCGATGAATATCAATAATTTACAACGTTTCTTCTTGAAATTCCGATAAATTCAACGATGCTCTACTTACAGGTGCAGGCTTTACTAAATTTGTTACTCTTTTTATTTATTACAGCATAAACAAATTTGATTTAATCTTTTTTTATTAAGCCAAATCCTTTTTTACCAAAATTTCGTTACGTTAATTTTCCGGCTTCATTTTCTTTACCAATCTTTTTGAAATTATCTCTTGGCGCTGCTCTACTGAATCACATTTTCTCCGCGTAGTTTCGCGTTTAAAATGAGCAATTTTATCTTGCGTTGTGCAGTACTCATGCTTTTTCTGAATCTTTCAAGCACAATCTCCATTTTTCTATCGGCCCATTCAGAACTTGAAGGTCAATATTTTTTATGAATTGTGTTGCGAAATTGCTGAATTTTATCTTAAATTCCTTCATTAAATAAAAAGTAGAAAAACTTATTTGAAAAGGAAACATAAATCGAAGCTTATCCTGTGTAACTTTAGTAAAATTTCCGCTTTTAATGTCTAATGAAAATTAATCTTTTTGAGTGGCAGCTCTAGTTTTATCTTTGTTATGTTCATATGTATTTTACATCTATTAAATGAAATATTTACAAAAAGCAAAGCGAGTTCTTAACAATTCACTTCTTTTTCGAATTGTTCCACATCATTATGCTTACTTACAACTACAAGGATTTTCCAATTTTTTCGTAACTTTGATTTATTTAAAATTTATTTTATTTTGCACCTTTTTATGCTTTTTAACGTGATCTTCGTAACGTGCAAGCAGTAGCTTATTGGTTAATATTGTTTTTCTATTGAATCAAGTTTGGAAACAGTTGCCTCTATTTACGCCACACAACCATAAATATATGAAATTATCTTTAAGACATTATTTGTTGCATAAAAAATCAAGTATTTTCGAGCAAAATCAGGTCGAAAACACTTAAAGTCGAAGATAAGCGAGCGTATAAACTGATCATTCCAAGGGTTTCAAGCACTAACAACTAAGCAGTTGAAAACAATATGGTGCTGCCCAATATTATAAATGTGATTAACATCCTTTTTAGTGAGTGTTTAATTCGATTCTTATGAAATGAAGCTTTCTCTTAAATTTAGATGCGTCCGCAAGTGCAATAACACCAAACAATCAACCGCCGCTTTTGTTCCCGAATCTTTTTCCAAAACCTTCGATTCCGGAAGGTCAAAATGCAGCGGTCACTAAAATCGAATGTGGAGTGACAATTAAAACACCAGGCACAAAGATAGTAGGCGGTCGGCAAGTAGAAGATGCAGAATTTCCTTGGCAAGTATCTCTGCAAAAACCAC
This sequence comes from Dinothrombium tinctorium, assembly GCA_003675995.1. Taxonomy (NCBI): domain Eukaryota; kingdom Metazoa; phylum Arthropoda; class Arachnida; order Trombidiformes; family Trombidiidae; genus Dinothrombium; species Dinothrombium tinctorium. Next base: position 1,923 of record NCKU01005114.1, read on the forward strand.
AAGGAGATTTCATATTTTTAAAACCCGGATACAAACATTTCTGCGGTGCGATGGTAATCAATCAACGATGGATTATGACGGCAGCTCACTGCACTAATGGGTTAGTCAAAATAATTAGTAGCACTCTAGTGATTAATCAACATAAAGGCAAAACGTGAAAAAATTGCGAGCTGTTATAGGAACAAATAACATAAAATCGCCTGGGCCCAATGCAATTTTTATGAGCTTTGATAGAGTCCAGCAGCATCCGGATTATAACGAATATACGATTGAAAATGATATTTCGCTCCTGCACACAACAAAGAATATTCCACTTTATCCTCAGACGAAATCTATAAACGCAATATGTCTTCCTAAACCACACGAACGTTTTAATGGCACTGTAACTGTATCCGGATGGGGAGCGCTGTTTGAAAGTGGAACTTCGCCCAATGAGTTGATGTCTGTTGACTTGAAAATGATCGGAAATGATTACTGTGAAGAAGTGTATGGCACTGGTTTCAAGCCTCCGAAAATGATGTGTGCAGGCTACATAGAAGGTGGAAAAGACTCTTGTCAGGTTTTAATGCTTGTTTTCATTAATAAAAATTAGTGCACAAGTTTCTGATCATAGGGTGATTCTGGTGGTCCGTTAATCAAACAATTAAACGATCGCTTCTTCCTTGCTGGCGTGGTTTCTTTTGGTAGAGGATGTGCTCGGCCAGGTTTTCCTGGCATTTATACTCAGGTGTCTGAGTACATAGATTGGATTGATAAATACATTAACTTGTAATTTGCATGAAATCTTTGGTTGTTATGGTTTCTTATTTTTGCAGTAAAGTTTACAATTTCAAAAAATGGTTGGGTTTTCATTTGATTTCATGTTGTCAAAAATGGTTTTGTGATCAATTTTTGAATTTGGTCTCAAAAAAACTTAATACAGTTACATTAGTTTTGAAAAGTTTCGAAGTTAATTTCATAGAAAAACTATAACAGAAGCTTTATGATATGAAAAATTCTAATAAACTATTTTAAAATCATTTACTCTCATATTTGTTGATATCAAAACGTTTTTTTCTCGTTAATTTTGATCTCTGCTTTTCAAAACTAAATAAAGTTTAAAAAAAAATTTTGATAAATGTTTCATCTCTCTTGCAGCTTATGTTAACATCTACGAAGTTATTCTGAATTAAAAATCAAAAAATTATTTTATGATTAAATAAATAATGGTTGGGTAGAAACTAAATTTTAAATAACAAGTAATTTAGATAAGAATCAAAAATTTTATGAAAAAAATTTGCATGAATTCGAATAAAAATTGAATTTGTATATCTACTTAAACAAATGAAGAGCATAAAATAATTAGAATATCTCTTGTTTATCAAAATTTCAAGTTTTCAAAGTAATTTTATAATTTTTCGCTACAAAATTAAATATAAAAAATTTCATCATTTCTTTTCCCATTGACAAAAACTTTTATACCTTCATTATATTTACAATGTACATTTGTACTATTGTCAAAAAAGAATTTTGAACATTTTTTGAGTTGAAATAACTTTTGCTAGTTTTTTATAAAAATGATTCTTTTAAAAAACTAAATTATAATGAAACGTGTTTGATTTTCTGTCCAACAGAAAGAATAAAATCTTCACAAAATTTTGCTTGATCGGGTGCGAAAAATTGAAATTTTCAAAGCCATCGGTTTTTGCTTGAATTCTGTAGTGTTTAAATTGTTTTAAATCTTAAATTCATTTGAATTTTGATTATGAATATTGTCACGCCGTTTCTCGGCGCTGCCTATAGGATCGGCAGGGGAAGGTCGGATGGAAGGGGAGCTTGTAAGATTTTGGAGCCTTTTCATGCCTTCCCAAGTTGTCTTTTCTTTTACAAGTGAAGTCGCACCCGTTGAACTTGCACTTGTAAAGTTTCATTTTTGGAATCTTCGGCGCTGGGTAGTCCTCCTCTTCTTCTGATTCGGCCGGAGACTGAGTCTCGACGGCTGAAGTGTCCAACGCAGCTTCGCCGGTCCCTATTTCTAGCACGTCGGCGGGGTTAGCAGAAGGTTCCTCGCGTTCTTTCTTCTGAAGATTGTCTTTACCGGTTTCCTGGTGCTCAACAGCTTTCGCCGGAGCTTCCAGGAGCGCGAGTTTTATACTTACCGGCAAGGATGTGGGGATTTCCATTGGAGGACTTGTTTGGGTGCCTTTTTGTTTCTTCTTTGTAGTTTTCTTTTCCAAATGTTCTTGTTCCCCACACTTTTGTAGGAGTTTCTGATAAGCCTCGAATGTGTCTTGCAGTTCTGCTTTTATTTCTTCGTTTTCGTGTTCTTTTTCTTTGACCTTCTGCTGTAAGGCTTCCTTTTCTTTCCTTAATCGTACATTTTCGATGGCCAACAGATATTCCCTATCGCTGGCTTCTTCGACGGTTTCCTTCTTCTTTTGTTTTTCTTCCTCCTCTAAATCGATGATTTCTTGTTCCGGGGTCGCAACTTCGATTCTTGCTTTGCTTGTTTTCATGCGCTTTCTTGAGTTGATGTCTATTTTCTTTCTTGGTGGTTCGTCGGCTTCTGTTGGCTGCTCTTGGTCGAAGTTGAGTTTTCGCTTCACGGCCATTTTCTCCCAATCCGAAAGCATTTTGGTCTTCTTTGGGTTCATTGCCAAGAGTCGTGGAATGTCGTGGTTTTCCATTGACGCAACTTGAGCTTTGACTTCTTTGTTGGATGCTGATGTCTTGATGGTGTTGGGTCGTGATTGTTTTCGCCTTGCGTTCTTGAAATAGTTGTTGTCCGTCGTCCTATTTTTGGGTAGTTTGGTGTTGCTTCTGCTGTGTGGTTTCTGGTGGGTAATGTTAATTTCCTTTACGAAGATGCCAATGTTTTCTAATTCTGGAATTGCGTTGGTGAAGGAGGATTCTCCAAAATTGAGTTTCCGCAGTGCTTTCATTTGATGTTTTCGTTTGCGGCGTATTCTTCGGAACTTCATTTTGATTTGGTTGATTAGGGGGCGTTTGTTTATTATGCGGTTAGGCTATTTGTATAATAGAGATTGTTGATAGTTGTTATTGGGTGAGCTTGTTCTGGTTAGTGTAGTTTATATTTGGGGATTTTGTTTAAGGATTCTGTAGTAAGTGGTTATGGTTGAAGATTGTATAGTGGGAATTGTCGGTTGTGGGTTGTTATGAGGATTGTCGGCTGAGGATTGTGTTGTGAGGGTTGTCAGGTGAGGATTGTGTAATGAGGATTGTCGGCTGAGGATTGTGTTGAGGGTTTGCGAGGATTGTGGGCTGAGTCCGTATAACGGGGAATGTCGGCTGAGGATCACTTTATGAGGATTGTCGGTTGAGTTTGTCTCATTTGCTAGTCTACTCGATTTGATGATTGTGGCCGGAGGATGAGGTTTTATTGTGAAAGACTATCATCAACCGCAGTTTATTATACGTTATGACGATCGTCTTTTTGTTGTTTTATTGTTTAATGTATCGTGTGGCGAGTCTTGGTGACCTTCTCAAGGAGGTTCTTGTCGCACTCTTGTGTCCATCATGATTTTGAAGTTGTTCTTGTTTCCCGTCTTCGATTGCAACGATATCATTGAATGTAACCTTTTTGATTATTTTTTTGGCTGTTTCTTCTTGTCTTGGTTTGTATAACTTCATTCTTTCGACTGATACTACATCGCTTTTCTTGCCTGTAGAATCCATTACTTCGTAGTTATTTGGAGCCGTTTTTCGCACGACTATAAAAGGACCGGTGTATTGATGTAGTAGCTTTTCTGATTTGCCAGGTTGTCGGTTAGGTGTTCTTAGGTAAACTAGGTTGCCTTCTTCAAATTCGACATCCCTTCTCCCTTTGTCGAATCTTTCTTTACTTTTGTCCTGTGCCAATTCCATTCTCGCGCCTGCTATTTTTCTTGCTTCGTTGGCGTAACGGATGTTTTCAAATGTGAATTGTTGCTCAAAGTTATTAGCGGGAAGATCCATCACTGCGTCGATTATAAGCTCTGGTTCATAGCCTCTGAGGAGAAAAAATGGTGAATAGCCTGTTGTTTCGTGTGTAGCGGTGTTGTAAGCGAAGAGAAGGTATTTTAAGAAACGGTCCCAGTCTGTATGTTCATCGTTTACGTAATGTGAAATCATATCTGCTATTGTCTTGTTGAATCTTTCTGTTTGGGCGTTGGTGCGCGGGTGATAGGCTGTTGTTTTGTTATGACGGATTGAGTACAGTGTGTTGATTTCAGCAAGTAATTTGTTGACAAATTCTGTTCCTCTATCGGTGATCAGTTCACGTGGTGCTCCTTCACGCAGTATAACTTCAGAAACGAGGAATTTCGCAGCCTCTTCCGCTGTTCCTTTAGGCACAGCTTTTGCCGTAACATATTTGGTGCAGTAATCGGTGCAGACAAATATGTACTTGTTGCTATCGATTGACTCTTTAAAAGGTCCAAGTTTATCTAAACCGATTCGATAGAATGGACGTGTTGTTATTGGCAACGGTTGAAGTTTTCCTGCAGGTTTTGTTGTGATTGTTTTTTGAGCGCAACAGCTAGGACAGGATAGGACATAGTTTGTAATATCTTTAAGCATGTTAGGCCAGAAAAATCTTTTGCGAATCCGATCGTAGGTTTTCTTTATGCCTAAGTGTCCTGATGTTATGTCATCGTGAAGTGCGAATAAGATGTCCTTTTTCATTAATTTTGGTAGTGCTACCACTAACTTTGTTCCTTGCTGGAAAGTTTTTCTGTAGCAAATTCCTTCCTGCATCAAATAGCATCTTGCTGATCTCTTGATGCTTCTCTTTACTGGTTCTTTACGATTTTCGAGGTGTTTAATAATTTGCCCCAGAAACTTATCTTCTCGTTGTAATCTCTTTATATTTTTATCTTCTAGAATCATCGACGGTAAAGTTTCCTCGCGCGACGATCTTTCCTCGATTGACGATCTTGACTCACTTCGCAATCTTTCCTCATTTAACGATTCTTCCTTGTTTGGCAATCTGTCCTCAATTGGCGATCTTGATAGTGCATCTGCATCGAGATGCTTTCTGCCGTTCTTGTATTCGACAGTCATATTGAATTCTTGGAGTTGTATAGCCCACCTAGCTAGTCTGCCGTTTGGGTTCTTCACTGACATTAACCAGCATAGGGCATGATGGTCTGTGACGACGACAAATTTGTTTCCGTAGAGATATGGACGAAATTTCTGTGTTGCAAAAATCACCGCTAGACATTCGCGTTCAGTTGCGCTATAGTTTTGTTCACTTTTGTTGAGAAGGCGGCTTGCATATGCAACGACGTGTTCACCATCTTTATGTTTTTGTTTTAGAACCGCTCCGATACCGTAGGAAGATGCGTCCGTTGATACAATAAACGGTTCATCGAATTTTGGGTGTGATAAAATTGGTGAGGTAAGTAAATGCTTTTTGAGGTTTTGGAATGATGTTTCTGTTTCTTCTGTCCATAAGAATTCTGTTGATTTCTTAATGAGGTTTGTTAAGGGTTTCGATATTTTAGCATAGTTTGGTATGAAGCGTCGATAGTATCCAGTGAGTCCAAGAAATTCTTGAACCTTTTTAACTGTGGTTGGTTGAGGAAAAGTGTATACAGCTTTAAGTATTTCAGGATCTGGTGAGATACCATGTCCATTCACAATGTGACCGAGGTATTTAAGCTCGTTTTTCGCGAAGCAACACTTTTCGGGTTTTATTTTAAGATTTGCATTTTGAAGTTTTTCGAAAACTTTCCTTACGTGTTCGAGGTGCTCTTCAAAGTTCTTTGAGAAGATGATGATGTCGTCGAGATATGCTATGCAAATTCTCCACATTAGATTTCCGAGAACTTTATACATTAGTTTTTGGAAGGTAGCGGGTGCGTTGCACAGCCCCATTCCTAGAACGTTGAATTCGTAGTGCCCATCAGAGGTCACAAATGCCGTCTTTTCCCTATCCTCCTCGACAATTTCTACCTGGAAATATCCACTGGTGAGGTCGATTGTAGAAAAGATCCAAGACCCTGCAAGGCGATCTAATGTGTCGTCAATTCGCGGAATTGGGTGTGTGTCTTTTTTCGTGACTTTGTTAAGGCTCCTCCAGTCAACGCAAAATCGCCATGATCCGTCTCTTTTTCTTACCAGAACAACAAGTGCTGCCCAGGGGCTGCAAGATTCCCTTATAAGGTTCTGATTTAAAAGTTTTTTAACTTCTTCTTTTATGATTTCTCTTTCTGCGATAGATTTTCTGTATGGTTGGTGTCTGATTGGCTTATTGTCCCCTGTATCGATTTTATGTGTGATGAGGGAGGTCCTACCAATATCGCATTGATTTTTAGAGAATATCGCTTCGAATTCTTTTATTAAATTTGATAATTTAGTTACTTCTGGTTGTTTGAGATTTGGTCCATAGTTGATTCTTGAAAGGTTGTTTATAAAAATGTTTTCCACCTCATCTTTACTATAATGCTGATTGCTGGGTGAGTGATTTTGGTGTGAGCGATTGTTAGATGAGTTGTTATTGGTTGGGTGATTTTCTGATGAGTGATTGTCGAGTGAGTGATTGTCGAGTGAGTGATTGTTTAATGAGTGATTGTTAGCTGAGTGATCGTCGGATGAATGATTGTTGGCTAAGGGGCATTTTTCGGTTGTAGGGCATTCAAAACACGAAAATACTTCACAGGCCGTTCCTATTTTGGTTCCTTTCGGGAGTGTTATTTTTCGATTGAAAGGGTTGCAGACTCTGACGTAGCAATTCTTATTTATTAACTTTGTAACCGTTTTGCAGACAACAATGCCATAACGCTGGAATGCTGTAGATGAGGGTTCTATGATGATGTCCCCGTTTAAATTATCATAACAAATAACTTTTAGGGCGATTTCACAAGTTCGTGGAATCACCGTGTCCTCAGGAACATTTACAAATGATGATGTCGAGGTGAAGAATGAGTCGTCTATGGGATATTCGAATGATTTGATTTTTATCTTTTTAGTTTTGAAATCGATGATTACATTTTCACTAGCACAAAATTCGTTTCCCAATAGAATGTCGTAAGGAAAATTCTGAACAATTAGCGCGCACACATCATAAAATCTATCTCCGATTAAAATTTGAAATTTGACCTTGCCTTTCGGCTTAACTGTGGCACCATTCACAACTTTTAGCAAGGTAGGATCGTCTTGTGAGGCTATGAGGTTTAGTTTTTGAACAAAGTCTTGACTCACGATATTTTTCCTACTGCCTGTGTCGACTATGGTGTCGAAGTCTCTGCCACACACTTTTGAGGGGAAAGAAATCAAGTTTTTAGAATTAGTGAGTATAGGAAAATTTCCGGTCGACGGATCGTAACCCCTCTTTACATCCGTCGGTTTCCGTTTCCCAAGGGCTGAGGTGACTTGCTGCGACTTCTTTGATTTCGTTGACCATTTTCACGAAACCAGCAATCTCTAGCCAGGTGTCCTTGACGGTTGCATTGATAGCACAATCTTGTTACTTGTGCTTGTCGATTGGGGTATCGTTGGTTGAAAGGTCGTGTCGTAAAGGGTTGTCTTAGTCCGGGATTGCTGAGGAAGGCAATTTCCTCCTGCAGTCTTTGGAGTTGTCCATGGATCTTTCTTATTTCTTCGTCCATTGGTCTGATTGATTGTTGGAAGAGTTGAGGTGCGTTTTGGTTATCTTTTGCTTCGCTTTTTGTTTTTTCTATTAAGGCGAGAGCCAACGTTTCAATAATACGCGATTGATCGTTTGGCTGTGATGAATCTTTATGACTCTCCAGGAATCTCACATTGTCGATGAAATCGCTACTAGTATTTGCATTCATTAGAATTACCTTTCCTTTTAGAGCTGGGCTGATTCCCCTTGTTAAGTGGGCGATTTTTTCTGTTTCTGTCATCAGTGGATTGCAAAGCGAGCACAATCGGAGAATATCGCGGCAGTAATCGATTGTCTGTTCATTTTGTCTTTGTTGCCTGGTATTGAGTTCTTGAAGAATAGCAGGGAGCTTCTTTCCAAATTCGGCAATTAAAGCCGTCTCCCAACTTTTCCAATCGCTTTCATTGCTTTGTGTGCGTTTTCGAGTGGCGTACCATTGGAGCGCTGTGTTCTGGAGAACGGAAGGGAGGTAGTTTATCTTTTGTTCATCAGTCTTATTAGCGGTTGCACTGTTGAACGTGAGTATCCAGTCGTTTATGTCTTGTTTACTAGGGTCGAATGGAGGTAAGCTTGTTCGGTGTAAATCGAGTTCCTTGAAAGCGGTGGTGAGAGCTGCTGTTAATGCGTCCACATCCATTGCGTGTGTTTCTTTTAACCTTTTCGCTATTCTTTTGCTTCTTCTTAGCTCCGCTGTCATAAGAGGACGAGAGCGAGGCGTCTCCACCAGTTGTCACGCCGTTTCTCGGCGCTGCCTATAGGATCGGCAGGTTAGGGATTACTCTTCCTACGATCGTCGGGCGAGGGCAATCATCTGGTGAGGGATCGTTGTGCGAGGTCGACCGTTCGGCAAGGGATCGCCGGATGAGGATGATTGCTCGGCGAGGGATCGCCGGGTGAGGGTGATTGCCTCGCGAGGGATGAAAGAGAGGTCGCGCGATCAACGAAGCGGCACGGAAGAAATCGGGTCTTTCCTATTGTTACTTTATTTACTCAACAACCTGGCTGTTATTGCCTTACAGTAAGCACAAGAGAGAGAGTTGTTGTCTTAGTGTTTGCTTATTTATAGGGTTGTAGGAGAACTGGTTTAGGAGGTTCCATTATTCGTAGGTGGTTTACGTCTTTGTAAAAGCTTCGTGACAATATAGAAAAGTTTAAATTTTATTTATTTTCTGAAAATTTATTGTTTTATCTTAAAAATTTTAAAAATGCTCACTCAA
>NCKU01005115.1:0-10746 GCA_003675995.1 Dinothrombium tinctorium
GTGCAAGTAGTTGCTCGACAAGGAATTTGAATGCGCATTTTTCCGAGCTAAAAAGAAAAATTAATAAGCATCACAAATACGAATAGAATACTCGATACCGGACATAAAAGTGAACCCTTGAGGCTCGTTGTATTGATTTCTGAATCGGGATCTTGAGTAAACTTCTCTTTAACTAAAAATAAAAAATTAGAAAAGATGAGATGAAATCAAAGAAATTCAAAAATGAAGAACTTACTCATAGCACGTGTATATTCACTGTTACGAATGCCTTTGGATTTGATCTTTTGTAGCAATTGGTTAGAGGTTTGTTTGTAAACTAAAAATACTGCAACAGCATAAGCTCTGCCATACTCGGAAGCCCAAGATACTGATATTTGATTCGATGTTGTAGGTGATATTCTGCATAAATGTGTTATATTTACAGGTCTACTTGGTCTCTTTGGTTCGAGCCCAGGTTTGTTCGTTGGTAAAGGATTCTAAAAATATAAATGATTGTAATAAGTTCGAAAACAATAGCTGAAAACGCATTTAAATAATTTTCTTGTTTCAAATTACGACTTACAGGTAATGCACACATTTTTGAGTTAACTTTAACGCAAATACTTGGCGGAAAGTTATCTTCTTGTTCACAACTCGTTTCAAGCAAACAAAACCTTAATTGAATTTGCTTCACGTGTTCCATTTTTCCATCTGGTTTTTCAGTTAGTGACATGGCTACTTCATTTGCTTGTGAAGCAGTTAAGTGAAAAGTGAACGTGCTTTCCTGAAATCTAGACGCCGCTGTTGGAACTAGAATAAATCGATTTGTTTATGTTCATTGAAAACACGAAGAAACTTACTCAAAGTTGCTGGTTTCAGGAGCTCATTGAGCACATCGTAAAAAGGCAATGGTTTGAACTTGACATCAGCGAGTACAGGATATTGTATTGGTGGGGGTGCGTACATCTTAGTCGATGTAAGCGTAACATTTGGTGCGCCTGTCGAAGAGTAATCAAGTCCCAAACCACGAGGCATGCTTCCGTAATATTCGCCAGGATTCAAAGCCGATGGATTCGTTACGTTATAGCCTCGCGGTTGATTCACAAGCGGGGTGGGCATTGATTTAGCGTTCATCGCTGATGGTAATGCGTTTGGTGCAATAGAGTTGTTTGCTTAGTTTTGAATTCAGGGTAAACATTAAAGAAATGAAAATTCAAAGCTTAAGCATGTATACCTTCACCGTAACGGTTTGTATGCTGGCGCAGATCGGGTGGCGAGTCGATACCAGAAGCGGACATTGTGTACCGCGCTTTGTACAACTCTCGGATTTTGTTTTGAATCGAAACAGTCAATTGACCTTTTTTAAGCAATTCCAACGCTTTCGCCTGAAGTTCAGTCTTTTTGCCGTTCTTGTTCCTACCCGCAAAGCTGAGCAGCATTTGCAGTTCGGTTACCCGAAACGACATTATTTGTTGCTTTTGAAACGAGAAGAGAGGAAACGATTAATTCGAAATTAATTCGAAAAACGAATTCGAATAATGAGAAAACCGTTACGCAGAGAGCAGTGCGAATGTAGCATACCTTCAATTGTTGAATGTTGATAACTTCGGCCATTATATTACGATTTAATGCTCATTCGACGACTTTCAAAGCAGAATTTGCGAAAGCGAAGCACTCAATTCTTGTTGAATTCGCACAAAATTTGTTTATTAAAACAAAAATTAAAGCATTTCCAAGCTTTCGATTAATGAAACCACTTTTGAACCACCGTTCGATGTCGACACTGCCGTCAACGTAATTGGGTTACGCGCGTGCGCACTCTCGCTCCGGTTTAGCGCCTCCGGCGATTGGGTTCGCATTCATGCGCCACTGCGAACCCTTTTTCGCCGCGTTTTTTTAATTTTCATTTAACGTGTCTTAACGCACACTTTACATTTACACTTAACTAATACAAAAGTTGGAAGACAATTAAAGTCGGACATCAATTATATGCATGATTTCACAGTCGATATAATAAAGCGGAAAGAGCACCTGATAAACGATAAGAATCCATTAGACCCCAAAGATAATGGAATGACATCTTTAGGCTTATTAATTTCTCTGAAAATGAACAGCGATTCTATCGAAGATGAAAATATCATCAAAGATATGATAACATTTACTGTACCGCTTTATCTTTGGTCCTTCTTTTAATTGGTTACAGAAAAGTTCGAAATAAGATGATTGAGGAGCTTAATTTAATTTTTTTGGAAGTGATGAAAAAAGATGTTAACACGTGAAGATCTAGTTAAAATGATTTATATTGAGTGTGTGATTAAAGAAACAATGCACATATTCCATTAATCGGAAGATTCAGGACGAAAAATATGAAAATTGTTGACACAGAAATTTCAAAGCAACATGCGTTTTAACAAGCATTTTGAAACTTCATCAAAATGAAGAATCGATCGCAATTCATACTTGAAAGATTTTTAAAACAAAACACAAGCAAGATGAGCTCATGTTACATGCCATTTGCAGCAGCGCTGTGTAATTGTATCGGACAAAGATTCGCTAGGCATGAGATGAAGCTTTTTTAGCACACATGTGTAGGAAAAACACAATCATTAGGAAAAAATACATTAACAAATATTTAGGAAATATACAATCATTTCATTGGATAAAGAAGAGTCTATTGTTAAGTGTTCGAGGCGACTTTTTGTCCGCGTGATGAAATACGCATAAAATTCATACCACGCTAAAAATTTTTACAAAATTTATTTTGGTAATAATCATGCGTTGGTTTTGAGATTTTATTCATTTCTCTCGCAGCAAAATTTTTGCCTTTTTCAAAAACTTTTGAAACTGCACTCAAATCGAAATCAAGTGCTCATTCGACTAAATAGCTGGGTCATCGAATTTTATAAGATTTTTTATAATTTTTATTCATTTTCTTATTGATGATTACATAATTTCATGTATACATGTTTTTATATTAATAAAAAACTATAAAAAAGGAAATTCTTGAAACAGAAAGAGCAGAAATAAGTAAACAAATTCATTTATGTATTTATTTAAAAAATCCACAAGGCTTTTGGGGAGTAAGAGATTGTATTAAAAGTAAAATTTTTTTTATGCGAAATGTTGATACTGACTACGAAGATTTTTAGCCAAAGTACAAGCAAAAACAACGGTAAGAAATTGAACAACTGCAGCTGAAATACAAACAGCGATAATAATCTTGCTCGATTTGCGAATTAAATCAAAAATAGCATCTAAACAGTTCTGGCGGAAAGGGCTATCACATGGACGTGCTTTGGCCATGTTAGGACAGCATGAATCAGGATAATTTTCTGTTGTATTTGAGCCGTGCCATTTAAACTGACCATATTTTTTCCAATCATCCATAGACACGACGCCACAACACTCATGCTTTTGTTGAATGTTATCAACAAAGTCTCTGGTCGCATTCTCCTTTTTATAAGATTCAAGATATTTTTCCAATACTTTAACAGCCTCGTCTTTAATGTTTGATCTAAACTTATAAAGTACGCCTGCGGCGACCAGTTCGGTGAGAAGCAATATGAGAATAATCGTTGAGTACTAACAAATGAAAAAGTTATTCACTTATTCTAAGTTCATATTGAACTTACAGTTACAAGAAAGCAGTAGTTTTCGTTATAAGCACCAGCGCAACCAAAAAATGCTATTGCAAATATGATGAAACCAACGATGATGATTGTAACTGACGTAACATGCGAAGAGTTCACGATTTCCTTGATATTTGTCACATCACCAAATAGCATAAATCCGAATGCTATCATCAAAAGCCCCAGTACCTAAAAAAATTTATTAAAATTTGAAAGTTTTACATGGAGATAAAAATGAAAAATGCGTGTTTATGTCTATTAGATGGGTGATAAGTATGGGAAAATGTGAGTGTTCGATATATGATCGTTCGAAGTTCGAGTGCTCGATGATAAGTGATATTCAATATTAAATAAAGAAAAATATGCAAGCTATCAAAACTAACAAAAAATCAAGAACCTTCTGTTTATTACAAATTTTTGACACTGGCATTTTCTTTAGTTTATTAATTTGAATTAAGAAAACGGTTAAATTAGTTACTAGTTACTAAATAATCACTATTCACAGTTTATAAGGGGATTTTCAGGTACAGCCTATTAATTAGCAAGAAATTTTAAGGTAATTTGTGAAATGCATTCAATTTAAAATTACTTGACTTTGTATGGAAAAGAAAAGTATTAAAATTGGTAAGTCTTGTAATTAGTTTACTATTTTTTTATAGCAAGTTTATAGTTGAAAGTCTTGGATTAGAATTGTGTCAAAATCTGATGAATAATAACCTGTTTGGAGAATTTTTAAAATCATGCCATCATGTTAGGTTCTGTTTTAAACATCATTGCAGTATTTACACTCATTAAATTAAATGTTTTAAATAATTAAATTAAATTAACAAACTAACTTTCTTTTTTAATGATTATTTTATTAGCTGAAAAATGGATTAATTCTCTTTATTTTTAAATAAATTGTAGAGTTTAAAGATTTTTAGATCGCGTCATTTTTGAACAGTGAAAAATTGCAATTTGCATTAAGAAAAGCAAAAATGAAGCAATGAGAAAATATTTAAAAACTGCGTACTTTAAGAGCTAATTTAAAAAATGCAGGTTTAATCAATTGAACTCGTTTATTTCAGACCATTTTTTTTTAATGTATAAAAAAATTTATGAGAACAATTGCAATTGTTGAAATACAAACGCGAAAGCAAATTGTGGAATAAATGCATTCAATTGTGTCGACGTTTGTGTGCATTGATAAGCTGTTTACTTCAAATGCTTATCAATTCACAGAAGTAAATTAAGTAAAGATTGAACAAAAAGTTCCCAGTGGGGGAATTTTGCCCGAAATGACGCAATAATAGTAAATTTTGCGGATGTTCTGCTCTATATGAGCTTTTTAAGCCCAGAACAATCGATACTTTCTTTTCACTCTGTAAGAGTAAGTACAACAATATATATTGCTAAAATCTTAAAATTAGGAGTGAGCAAGCAAATAACAAATATTTGTTGTTTTCACTTTCTTATTTCTAAGACTTGTACTTTTATCGTTAGATTTAAAAAGCGACATTTTTTTGAGGGCTCAAAAACGCATTAAAAATTTTAGTGAAAACATAAGAAAGCAAATGTAGCAAAATAATGAACTCAAACTAACAACAATCTGAATTCAAAATTTTTGAACTTGCATTTATTGTAGTTAAAGTGTTTTCAGTTTTCATTTATTCTTTTTCAATTTTTCTCTTTAAAGTGTTTATTTAAAAGTGAAAATTGAGAAAGAAAGAAGAACCTTAACAAAAGAATTAAACAAAAAAAAATTGATTCAAAACTCTAATTTAGGGCAGATAAAAGATTATATTGTTAGTTGATTTGAGTCATATTCAAGTCAAATTTAAATTAACAAAAGTAAATGGATTAAAGAAAAAGGCAGTCGAAAAGAATGAGTACTTAAGTGTTAGCTACAACGATAAACAAAGATCGGGACTCATTTTTCATCAGATATTAGTTTCAATTTCATGAAAGACTAGTAAGAATTTGTTTTGAGGTGCAGAGAAGAGTAAAAATATTTCGAAGAACTTACCACAAACAATAAATTGAAGAAGAAAATGAGGTATTTTGTCACCGTCAATCCAAAACCAAGATTCATTTTCGTTGCTTTTTCTAGCTTTTGCAATGCAAAACACTTTTAGAAACAATGAGCTAAAGTGAATTATAAAGCGAACATTTATTTGCTTAGAAATATTTACTTTAGAAGATGAGAATGTTGTTAATATCCTGGTAACAATTTTACGCCCCGTTCGATTTATTTTCAATAGAAAGCATTATTCATCACCATTATGCACTCACCGTGCACGAATTAAATGCGTCATAAAAATTGCGTTTTACTTTACCATTTGACGTAGATTAAATCATTTTCATTAAAAATATGCAATTTTTTATAAATTTAATAATTTCAATATTTTAACATTCGTTTCTCACAGCATTCAACAAAAGTTGAATGACCTTAAACAATTTTTTGAATAAATCTAAGACAACACATAAATTACTTTGAAAGATTTTCGAGGTTTTGTGGACTTTAACATGTCAAAATCGAACATCATGGGAAGTGACCTTTCAAAAATCACTTAAATTATTATTAAAATAGAGAAAATTGTGGCAATATTAAAAAACAGTTGCCAATTGAAAACAAATTGGTAATTTTGAAAATAAGATTTATTTAAGCCTAAAATCATTTTCAAATAACTTTTATTTGATTCTTCTGATATGCAAAAAAGGCTGAACTTTGCCACTATCCACATTTAAATTCAAAAATTCTTAGAGCCAGGTCAATCTTTTATAATCTATTTTTTAAAATTACTTAAGGTTCTTACATTTGTCATAGTTTAAATTAAAAAATCTGTTTGATTCTTTTTATATTGATAACGTGCGCTCAACTGCAATTTATTTCAAAATTTTTATGCTGATAAACTTAATGAATATTGTTTGATCAATTTTTTAGAATCTCTGTCATTGATAAAGAAATGGTCAAAAATTTGTCGTCTAAGATTCATAAAGAGTAGTCAAAAAACTAGCGCACGTATCTGTCGTGTTCAGCCAAAATTTAAGCGATCGCTATGTGACAATTTTAGCGAATTTGGCTGGTTTTTGACTAGTACTGTATAAATAACAATAAATTAATTTGGGTTTTAATCGAGCCGATTTCTTTGGAATTTTTTGCATACTCTCCATATTTTATTTAACAACTTTTCCCACTTGATAACTTTTATGATTTTATATATTTCTTTTAAAATAATATGTTTATAATTGCGTTGCCGCTTTTGCAAGATTCAATCAAGCAATTGCCAGACTAAACAATTCTCACAACATATCAAGTAACGTCAAGTAACCCTTGACGTTCTTATCTGATAAGAATTGAAACAATAAAGTAAAAAGTATAATTAATAGAGTAGAAGAGTTTATTGCATTAAAAATTATTTTATGACAACTAAAAATGCTTAACATGCACAAAACCAACTTTTTCGTTGATACAATTCCTCGATCGCAGCAAAATTCAAAATGAATCAAATTATTTTTATTTTGAAAAAAAGCAGAATTTATGCGAAATTCTCACTCTTTTCACAAAAAACTTCACCTTCAAGATTTTTGTTTCCACAAACTTTTCCAAGTCAATTAAAAAGATAATAAGCAAAGTAATTAAGAAATACGATAGTCATCAAAATCTAATAATCGAAAAAACTTGTCGATATTTATTGTTGACTTTTTATTCGACAATATCTTGGTTCGCTTGTGAATACATTTGAATTTCTTTATTGAATAAAAGGATCTATTGTGTGACTATTGTGAAAAAATAATTTGAGCGTGGTGAGATGGAACCTTACCTACTTTATAGAACTCAAAAAATGAAAATAGATGACTGTTAAATGTTGGCCTGTGTGATCACTCTGTCTCGCGCAATTTATTTTCAAACATTTTTCTTAAACATTGTCTATAGGAAAATGAATTTTCAACAAAAAATCATTTAGACCCCGTACCCATCTTTAATCACTTTCTTTTAAACATATTAGGTTAAGATTGAAGAAGTGGCAAAGTTTTTTGAAGTTTTCATCGTTGAATACCTACTTAATGCATGAAGTTTTGTTTTTTTTATAGATTTATGAGATGTTTTATGGGAAGGATTCCATTATGCTATTATAATGTTATATACCCCAACACATTAAGAGTATAAATACATAATCTTGGGCGCTTGAATTTAGAGTACTTCCTTTAAAACATCTCATAAATCTAAAAAAAAACAAAACTTCATGGCGTCACATCGAGGAGGTTTTCAACAATGAAAACTTCGAAAAACTTCTCCACTTCTTTAATCTTATCTTAATATGTTTAAATGAAATTGATAAAAGTAAGGGAAGAGATGACTTTTTGTTGAAAATCGATTTTCCGATAGACTTTGTTTAAGAAAAATGCTTGAAAATCAATTGCGTAAGAAAGAGAGATCATACAGGCCAAGATTCAACAGTTACCTATGCTCATTTTTTGAGTTTTATAAGATAGGTGAGGCTTCATCTCACCACTCTCAAATTATTTTTTCACAATAATCACACAATAGGTCCTTTTTCTCTTAAATAATTAATTTTTTTCCATTCATTGTTAATCGATTATTCTTTCAAATGTGACGAAAATTGATAAAAGTCACACGAACTTATTCAATTCTATTTATTTTCATCTAATGTCACGCAACAATTGTTTAAATTTGAATTTAAAATTCAATTCAAATACTATTTGAATAAATTAAATAGATAATATTTGTCCAAACTGAACTTGTACAAAAATTAACTTTAAAAATTTTTAAGTTAAAGCGTTGTGATAAAAATTTTCATAGCTTAAAAAGAACGATAAATTTTTCTTGTTTGAATATATTTTTTAAAATGTTGCAAAGTAGAGGTAAATTCTGAATAATCCCGTATTTTATTTCCCTTTATCTAAATAATTTTATCCACTCTCTTTAAAACTTTTTTACTTATTTTTAAATAGATTTTTAAAAATTATTTCAAATCTCTTCCTTTAAATTTATGTGCATTCAAGCGCTATTTGAACTAAACACAAAAAGAATTAACTACTCATCCTTTGAGGAGACAAGCAAAGTTTTCATTTTTTATTTGAAATTAAAAATTCATTTTTTTGAACTCAATGGTTTTTTACATTGGTTTTCCCAAAGGATCCATTTTTTGATAGCATTTCACATTTTTATCGATAATTTTTGTGTCGAAAAATACTTTTTGACGAAAACAAGTAAGGAGAGAGTGAAAGTGGAAACTAAGTTTGCGACCGAGCTCATCTTGAAATCATAATTATTTGGAGAATGTGATCTGAATTTTGGTCACTGTTATTTTGTCCGTGAAAATATTTTACGCAGTGGAAAAATGGTGCGCAAGCTTGCACTACAAAAAGCTTGACGTTTCGAAATGATAGAATTATGAATTTCACGCTAACTTTTGAATAGCAAAAGAAAAAATCGAAATAACAGTTTATCATATATTTATCATTTATTATTTTATTTATAATTATATAACTTCATTGCAATGAAGTTTATATAATAGAGCAGTGAGCAAAGTGATCAGTTTCAGGTGCATCGTTTAGTTGAAAATAAGAAGTTGCTTTGCCGCTTTTGACCATAGTATAATATTTGTTATTTGTTCGTTTGATTTTATTCTCAAAATGAATTTTATTTTAAAATTCGTTAGAAGAATCGAAATTTTCCTTCTTCATTTAGTTGTTATATTGATTTTAAAGCTCTTCAAATATTTTGAATACACTTATTATCATCTCAAAACTTATACAAAATCACGTTTTAAAAAACCTAAACGTCTTGAGGATTTAATCGAGACCGATTTAACGAAAACATTTTTCTTCTCGACAATGATTTATGCTAACGATAAGAAAAGTAAAAGGCTTCATAAAATCGTGTTGTTGGCCGATATCATGATTTATCTTTCTAACGTGTTCCGAGAGCTTGCGTTTCTCATTTTAGCAGATGAACATTTTCTACGTAAGATCGCTGATTACAGTCTTGCTTTTGGTGGGCTAAGACCGTTTATTCACTTCTCTCTGGCTCTTTTTTCTTTAACTGGTGTGGTACTGCATTCGTTTTGCCTTAAAACACTCGGAAAGCTAAAGTATTATCGATGGCTGCGGATGTTCAACCTAAAAGAAATGCTTAAATCACTTGATCAATTAAATATAACTGCGGAATGTTTCATTCAGTGGTGGTATAAGTTTCGCTTGACAAAATCTCTCAATTGGCTACAAGTTACTATCACCGTGATAGGCTGGTATTCTTTTGTATTTTACTCACTTTATGTTTATTGGTCGGAAGCAAAGATTTATGCGATCGTTTTTATTATGCAGCATCTTTATTACTCGGCAACTGTGCTCTATACTGGTCACTCGTTTCTTATCACTTACATGTCGCTTTGTTATATGCTAACTGCTCGACTCGACCACTGCAAAGAGAAGCTAATACGAGCATTAAATAAAATAAATGATAAATCAATTGGCCAAAAAATAATTAGAAATGAAATTTACAATTTACACAACATACTAAACGATTTGCTACATTACAATTTGTTCTTTTCTAAAGTAATGGGAGCTACTTTTCTCTCATTGTTCAGTGCGAGTGTGATTTGGTTATATGCAACTATTTATGGTGAAGCTGAAGCTTATATAATGGCTATACTTTTGTCTATTGCAGTCAATTCTTTCATATTTTTATCGTTTATGTGTATGACTGCTTCAAAAGTATCAACAAAAGTAAGTTTTAATGGAACATGTATGGATTTTATCAACTAGCTAACCACGAATTGTTACTTCCCTTCTAATTATTATGCTTATTTTACAATAGTTAAGCTAATAAATAAAGATGAAGTGAAAATTCAACAATTCACATTTTTAGTCTTATGCATTAATGAACGTCATTTATCTCACAAATCAAACCTAATTAGACCTTAAGCTTACTTTTACAATATCGACCTATTTAGAAGTCGATTTTATTGGCATTTCTCATTCTTAGCAGAAATGAGAATTTGCAGCAAAGTGTTTTCAATTTTAAAAAAGTTCAACTTTGAGGGTGCAAAATTGCAAAATGTTATTGGAGAATAGCGCAACAACTCATGAATCAAATTGCATATCAACAGCTCACTTAAAAGCCGCACTTTTT
>NCKU01005116.1:0-10740 GCA_003675995.1 Dinothrombium tinctorium
AACTGGACTTGCACAAATTTTTAATCATTGATATTTTTCGTTAACAGTGCAATCAAGGAACCATAAATATATCATTTAAGTGAACAATTAATAACTAATAAATTTAAATATTTTTAAACAAAACTATTGATTTCTTCGTGTAAAAAAATTAAATTTTTTAAAATAAGGTAAGTAATGATTTTGTCCATTGATTTTTGTTAATTCAATTGTGATTTTCTTCTAAATATGAGCTGCCTGAGCAATTAAATTTTTATTTTTTATTAAGACTCATTAAGCCATTTTATGTAAAAAAGAAAAGTTAAATCTTGACCCTTTAAAGGGCCTTTTGAAAATTGAAATATTTTTGCCTATTGAAGAATCAATGTTAACATCTCTTTTTAAAAATTAATTTTTTGCAAAAAAATTAAATCGAAATTTAATTTCGATAATATTGATAAAAATAAAAATAGTTGGTTAAACTATTTTAATCGTTTCATCTACATTCCTTTTTATTAAGTAGAAATTTTTATTAATTAAAATTTACTGACATTTTTGAGCCAATTTCTTACTGCATTAATAAAGTATAAAGCAAAATTATTTATTTCAAATTAAGTTTTTAAATCATTCTTAATTATATTAATTATTTAGGTATTGTAGACTTACTATTTTTAAATAACGAAAAAGTATATTCGAAATTCGCACATGGACAAGCAGAAATGCAAAATATATTGAAATTTTAAGGTATTTGTCAAAAATATATAACAGAAAAGTTTTAGGAATTTTTCATAAATTTTAATATATCAAATATTGAGGATATAATGAAGTTTCAAAATCACAAATAAAATAATTTTAAAATTAATAAAAACGAGAGAAGTGAATTTTTAAATTTTAAGATGGCAATTTTGGACAAAATCATAATAATGTAGTTCTTATTCAAAGCTATATAACTTTTTATTTTGAATCTTATTTGAAATAAATATTTTACTGAATGAAGAAAAGACATGGTCCTATTAAACTTTGTAAAAAATTTTTTAATTTTATTGCCTACAGCGCGTGCAAATATATAATAAGAATTTGTGCAAGTTCAGTTTGGACAGGTATTATATTGCTTATTTCATATTTTAATTGTTAGAATAAATCACAATTAAGCGAGCTGCCAATCATTTCAAAGCTTGATAAAAACTCTTGTCAATCAATGGATTAAACAAAAACTGATTAAATGAAAAAACATGACTTTTATTTGAAGTGTTTGAATAATGACATGTGATGACGCGATTTGGCAAAAAAAAAACAGTTATCGTGTTTAATTGTTAGATAATGAATATGCTTTTGATTTCAAAATGAAATTTACGGTTTCAGTTAAATCGGTAAGTGTATTGCGAAGAGTTCAGATAATGCAAAATAATTCAATGATGCATTCATTAAGTTGTCTTGCAAAATTTTTATTCTCTTCATTCAAATGCTAAAAGAATATACGAACTATGATTTGTGTTCAGTTTGTTTGAAATCGTTAGAATTAAACTCAAAAAACGCATTAAAACTATTTGTTAAGACATTGCTTCACATTTGAGATGTTCAAGCGTCTAAAAATCTGAATGAACTGAGTGATATAAACTAGTTTTGAATGGAGAAAGATGAATAACTTTTTGGTCATTATAGCAAAACAGCTATACAGAGTACCAGTTATAAAAGTTGACTTTTAATCAATTTTAATATTTAATAATTTCATTTTCAGATTTTTGATACTTACCTAACTAGATTTACATCATCAGATAATGAATGTAAGTTCAAGCACATATTAAATGTATGTTCATTAAATATACCAAATACAATACAACTTATATTGCAATAATTTACGCTATAAAAAGTGTAAAAAATAACCTACAGTGTAAAACCAATGTAACAATGGTAAAATAATATACGATATAAAATATCATCTACATCTTATGTACACTGCTTGATTATAAAATGAAAAAGTAAATAAGCATTTAAAGTTAGCGCCAAAAATGTTGGATACAAATATCGTAGAGAAAACAAAAATGTAGCCCCCCCCACATGTTTTAGAAGGTAGTTACAAAGTGAGCAAAAGTGTTGATCCTTAATGTACTGCTGATTTAAATAAAAGATTTCGATTATCCAAAATGAGCACAGAAAACTTTACGAGACGTTTTGCTTTGCAGTTAAACTCACATTTCAATAATCGAAATATTTTGAATCGGTGGCATATGTTGGCCAAAAATACGTAAGTTGTATCTTACGAACTTCCTCAAAACTCACTTATTTAATTTAAGCAGCCCACTCTTTCTCGTTTAACTTTAAGTAAGTAAACAATTTAAGTTAGCAACGTAGATAGGGAATAAGTGATTCGTTTAAATTCCGTCATTAAAGAGTAAAAGAATTTTGTTTAAGAAAGATTTACAATGTGCGATTTTGATTCGCAACTTTATGATGCTCATTGCAAGTTTCAGCGTCTAAATAAAAAATTGCGCGTGGAATATCTTGCTTGAAGTTGAACTTATCTCAACTTTATTGCAATACTTTCGGCAATAGCCAATAGAAGTCGTGCTACGTCACCGCCAAAATTTGAAGTTCTTACGCTCGCGCAACACTCAATATCCGCATGAATAATTGACAAATGGAGAGGGGAAGCTATTTATTTTAAATGTTGAAATATTTAAATAAAAAAATATCAAAATTGGAAAGTATAAAAATGCATGAATTAAGTTTATTGGGATTTAAGTATGTCCGAAGATTAGTTACTTTTAGTTCAGAATATGTAAAATTTCGCTCGATTCTGGTACATAATGAAGAAGCAAAAAGAAGAATCGCTTTCGACAATCGGAGTATTCAGTTTTCTCATTGCCAAAAGTTAAGAAAAGTAAAGATCTAACTCATTTGAATAAATTTATTATGAAAGGGTGTATCTCGCATGTGTCTTATTGTTAGATAAACCCTTTTATAATAAATTTATTCTTTCGTGCCTATCTTTTAATACTCTACAAGGCTTTGTTGCTGACATGATAACAATTGAATAAATTTGTTATGAAAGGTTTATTTAACAATAACAAGTTTAAGGGTCTAAGTCTGAAGTGAACTGGTTGATTTCAGTTTTGAGCGAAGAAAGATAAGCAACTTTTTAGCCATTATAGTACAAGAGTTATGTGTACAGAGTACCCGTTATAGAACGTGTTCAACTTCACCATCTAGTTCAAATAAAAATTCAATTCAATATGCATGCGAGATATAAATTTATTCAATTAAATGTATTTTATGTATGTGTAATATATTGCGTATTGTATTTGAATACAGGAGAGTTTACTTACAACTTAAAACATCCCGCACTCGCCAGCAACCCATTTCAACTTTATTGTTGGTCTCGAATTTCACATTGCATATAACATAGTGTAAACATTGCACGCAATGAAAATTTTATGCAAGTTTTTTATCTGAACATTGCGCATAAAAATTGTACCATTAAATGCGTGTTTACAGTGAAATTCACTATGAACGAAAGCGGCGCCTATAATCAAAATAGTGAAAATGTTTAACTTTTTATTAAGCATTCCATTTAACCAATCACAATGGTCGACAACCATATAAACAAAACAAAACGCAATTCATCGTGCCTATTTGATTAATTCTTATTAATTCAAGTAAATAAATCAAAAGAGATGAAAGGAAAGCGATTTAAACAAATATAAAATAAAAAGTCAACACTGTTGAAAATGGTCTTGGTTTTCAATCAGCTAATTTTCAAAGAAATCAGGTGACTCATTACGTAAGTACACTGTATATTTGTAATAAATGTATTTAGCAAAACACGATTGCAAATAAATCAGCGAGCCTAATTTTAGCTTCTTGTTTCCCTATACAATTGAGATTCCATTTGAATAAAATTTGAAGTTTTAAATTGTTGAGGTGCATTTGCACGAAAGTCGGGAAGATTTCAACTTCATGCAACACGTTTCATGCAACAAAATTTACATGCAATTTAAATACAATATTCCATTTACATGGTGCAAGTTTGTTGCGAATCATTTCATCGTGCAAATGCGCTTTTCAGCTTCGGTAACATATAAATGCGAAAAGAAGCAGATGAAACAATTCTCAAAGAACCATAGATATAACCTGAGGGACACAAAAATCTCACCAGTGTTTGTAAACATAAATAGACTTTACAAATAACAGTGGGAAGATTCTCGTGACCCTGATTGCACACAAAAGCATTCTTGTACAGCAGACGGCAAAAATAAAAATCCCTTAGTTAACACCCCTTTGGGGATTCTAAAGCTGAAACCTGAATTCTTATTCTTATCCTCCCGCAATCATTAATGACCATTCGTAGGTACTGCAAAGAAATTAATTCGCTGTCTGCTATAGATTGCTGAAATATTAAGATGCATAACTGTGATTAAATTGACATTTTTCAAGTTGAATTTACTGTGTTTTGAAAAAAAGGGAAAAGTTGCATTCAAAGCGAAGATTGAGAGAAGCCATTCGCGGGACACTAAAAACTCGATGCTTCGGTCAACAATGGTTCGCGCGCGCAATGCGCGAACGCTCCCTCGACAACCATATTGTTTGGGCTTTGGTTTGCGTTTTGCCGTTTGAAAGCGAATCGCTCGTTTCATTTCGGCTCAATTCACGCATAAATTCTCGCTTTTCGTCATTCTTTTTGAGATTTGCGCTCTCGAAACGCGAAACACGCATCGCACGCAGTGGACGTCTTTCGCACGATGCTCGACGAGAAGGTGAAAGTGGAGACGAGTGGCGTCGATGATGGCGAGAACGAAATGGCAATCGATGAGAGCGAAAAAGACGGTGAATATTGCGAAAAGGAAGCAAGCGAACAACGGACCGAAGTCGGAAGCGAGCAGTTCGACGCGAATGAAGTGCGCGATGCGAGCGAAAGTGTAGAAGTTAAAGTTGAAAACGACGTGACGAAAAATTCAAACAGAGGTGAAAGTGACGAGCAATTGAAACAAAATGAGAACGATGCCAAATGTGGTGAGGTTAAAGTTAAAACTGAAAAAAATGAGTTGAAAGACGAGCCCCTAACTAATGGCACTGTCGATCGCGGACCGGTCTCAATCACCGTCACCAGCAATATGTATGGCGATGACGAAGAAGACGAAGAAATGGATAATATGATTGAAGCGCGTGACGATCGCGAAGGTTGCCGCTCGTTGGTTTGCGACTCGAACGGCATTATCGTGGCCGAAATGGTGTACAGATGTATGATTTGTGCCAATGTTTCCGATTCAATTGCCGAGGCGCAGAAACATTATCAGATAAAGCACATATTAAATGAGTACAGTTTACCGTCACAAAATTGTAACAGTAATACCTCAACGCCTAAATATAATTTCTTCGCCAACGACGAGAGTGATTTCGAAGATCCGTATCCACATCCGCCGACAGTGACATACAACGTTCCTTCGAGTTTGAAGCAGTTGCAACAACAGGCGAATCCGACACCGAATTCACTTCTTCTCAGAAATCAGAGGTCGCACTTCAATTCTGCCCTAGGAAAGGAAAAAAGTTTGTGATTCTTTTTAATGGCTCACTGTTTTTAATTAATAAGTTCAGATATAGCTGTTAATGGAGGACAGGGAAGCTCAAGAGGAGGTTACGTGACGTGCGCTGTCTGCAACATAACCAAATTTTATGCTAGTGTTCAACGAAGATATGGTCAATTCACGTGCATGGGTTGTGCGAAGTTTTTCGGCAGATTTCTAATGAAACCGCGGAGATACTTTTGTCCTAATTTGGGTGAGTTTTCCGCTTTCGTGCGGAACCGGTCATTAATCTTATTTGCTTTCAGGCTCTTGCCCTCTGGACACCAGTCCGCGCTGCAAAGCTTGTCTTCTTCTTGCGTGTATAAACACGTATACCATCGATCAGGAAAGGATGAAAATAGTGAATGCGAATAGACCATTGAGAAAGTCGGGCCCTTCTGGTGGCACCTCGGGAACCACATCAATCACGATTGGTCAGCAATCAGAGTCATTACCAGTGGTAAATAATGTCCACGACAAAGCTGAAACCAGCAAAGTTAAATCGGCTTCGATTACAGTTACTTCCAATTCTACAATTGTAAATTCGTCAAGTGAAGCGAATCTAACGACAGTAAATACATATTCATCTAATTATGAAGACGAGGACACTCCGAGCGACTCTTATCAACAAGAGAGCGGCAGAAATGATCATCACCCACAACTTGACTCGCCATCATCGAACAACGATTTTTCTTTGTCCACCTGCGGAGGAAGGAAAGGAGCCGGTTGTAAGTCGTGTCCCGGATGTCTCTCCGAAGACTGTGGAAAGTGTCATTACTGTTTGGACAAGCCTAAATACGGAGGGCCAAATACGTTAAAAAAGAAATGTGTTACTAAACGTTGTATGATGCAAGAGATGCCGAATAAGAGAGTGTATTCTTCGTCAAATTCTTCCTTTGTGGCGAATTTCTCCAAAAAAATGCGAAATATTAGAAAATGAATTTATTATTTTGAAATAATTTGTGTTATATATATATATACGATGTTGTTTAAAGCGAGCAATTATTGCTGTTCTTTGTTATGAGGAGTCATGGAATACATAATCAATTAAATCACTTTTAATAACGCTTTCCTTACTTGCGATCTCTGCAGTTGAGATTTGATCGCTGCTTTGAGCAAAGAAAAGAATTATTTTTGAATTCAGTTTCTTAATTATTTCATTTCTGAAATGACAAGTGAATGACAATTGTGAGGTGAATGCAAAGCAAAAAAAAAAAAAAACAACTTGTAATCAATCGAAATTAATCGTGAAACGAAAAGCAAAATTAAGTGGAGAGCTTTTTTCGATAACAACATTTCGAGTGTTTCTTGTTATTCGATATTTGGATGAGACTTAAGTCTGAAAACAGCGAAACTATCTGAAATTCACATTATGCAAAACAATGCGAATACCTTTTTCCGCTTTTTCAGCGTTTACCAAATCAGCGGCTATGTCTTGAAACATTTCGTACACATTCTCGCCAGTTTTACTGCTCGTCATGTACACTTTCGCGTCGATTATCTTCGCGTACTCTTCGATCATTTCACTGCTTGTGAGTTGTGATCGGGCATTTTTGTCTAGATAATCCTTTTTTGTGCAACATATGTAAATTCTGCATTGCTAAAAAGTGTAATTGATTTTGTTAGAATTTGTTTTCTTCGCTGACCGCCATCAATCATATTTTAGTTTGTCATAAAGAAAGGCAAGAAACAAACACCTCTTCGTTTTTTTGCAATTCCTCCACCCACTGTTTCATTTTCGCGAAACTTTCGACAAGCGTTAAATCGACGCAAACAATCGCTGCGTTCGCTCGACGGTAGTAAAGTCGTGAAATTGAATCGAATCGCTCGCAGCCCGCTGTGTCCTAATTCACGAGAAATAATTAATGGTGAAATAAAAGCGAGAGAGAGAGCAAGAAACGAACCCAAATAACCATTTGCAGTTGTCGATTGTCGATAACAACCTTCTCTCTAAAATACGAAACGCCGAATGTCTGCCCGTAGCACGCATTCATTAATTGAGCGAAATTACTTTCATCGAATAAAATTATTTTGACTTACTAATGCCATGTCTTCTGAAAATTTATTGTGAATGTAGCGATGTACAAGACTTGTTTTACCCACTGCTTGCATTCCCAAAAGTACTACTTTAAATTCGCTCATTTTGTGAAAGCAAACAAGAGAAAAGAGTGAGAAACTAGAGCTTGAAATGGCAAAAAGTGCAAGTGACGCAAACAATTGCTCTCGAAATATGTAAAAAATAATTTTCTGACAAATGCCATTCAAAACGAAACGTTTGCGAAATAGGATATTGCAGGGAACTCTTTGGCGAAAGGAAGCAAAGCATACATCGAGTATAGCTGCAATTATGACTTCAGCAGTAGCGATTTCGTTTTTATGAATCGCTTCTGCGAAAAAAGCCAACAAAAGCAATCTGCATACGACGCACGTGATCAAATACAAGCTAAATTCGAGTTTTGTTTTTACTTATGAACATTTATTTTTGCTACTGCATATAGCATTCAATGCGAAGTTTACATTAAACATTTTAAACGCAACAAACCGTCGCCGTACATTTGTTTGATCTTCAAGGTGTTTGCGGCACTCGACAAAATATGAGTTTGATAAAAGCAAAAAATTTCAACGCTAAAAATATTTTCAACGCTTGTTGACCATGTCTATAAGCTATTTTGCCAAATTGCTTTTTCTAATCATATTAGTCTTTGCAAACAAAAATTAGCTTCAGCGCTGTTTAATTTCGATAATCAATTTTTAGGCGAAAATTTATTTTTTCTTTTTCGAAAAGGTTACAAAACAAAGTAAACACAAACATAAGATTAAACGAAGCTTCAAATGATCGTTTTAAACTAATTTTGCGATCGCTGTTTTCGCTTGTCTCCGCTCTTCAATTTTTCAGTTTATCGCTCAATTTGTGCATCAAGTTAGACAAAGCTTTCTTTTGTTCGAGTCGCTTCAGTTGCTGCTCTTGCATTCGAAGCTCCTCTCGAATAAGTTGTCGCTTTAATGATTCTCGATTTTTATCCTCCGCCAATTGCCGCCACAACGCTCGAATTATTTGCGTATCCTCTCTTTCCGCTTCGTTTTTCGGCTCACGACTAGGATTCATAGCTTCTCGCATCAATTTCTCAAAAGTTTTGTACGCATTGTCTTCACCTTTTTCTAACGCGGCACTAGCACGCGTTTTCGAATTATGATTTCGCTGCTCGATTGCGTTCAATAACCGCATCATATATCTCAAAGCTAAAAGCGGATTCTCCATCTGTGCAATCGCTTGCGCCAAATTGATCGGCTCTCTTTCGAAAACCGAAAACTCTTTTCCCTTTTCATACAGTCCGTCACCGAGATTTTCTCGAAATCTTTTTTTCTTCACGATCGCCGTTGTTTCTTCCCCACTGCCACCATCCAACGTTTGCCTCAAATGGTAGGTGGTTTTATCTTCACTCAGCCCTTTTCCTAATATAATTTCTTCCGAAAAGGGCTGATATCTCAAGAGATGCTCGACCAAAATTTCGCTAAGTGATTTGCAGACGTGCTCACCATTTTGTATTCGAATGCAAAGCAAATTATATTCACACGCAGTAAGTGCACACGATTCACCTCTCGAGCTAAGCGCCCAAATTTGGCTTCCTATATTAAATAATACAATAGCAATAAGCGACCAAAACGCTCGTTTCATTTCGCAAACTCTTCACCATTAAGATCTGTTCGCAAAACCAATAAATTGCGAAGTAAAGATTAAGTCGCAAAATGTGCTTAAATTCATTTGATTTTATTTGTGGCGAAAGGGAATTTCACAGACATTGAGTTAATTTTACTGCAACTTTCTTGAGTTATGTGATTTGAAACGTGATCATGTGCTGATCCATTAGCCGCTCATTACCAGTTCTCAGATTCTTGTTTGACACTCTTCGTTTTAAATTATTCAAAAATGGAAGGGCAAATCTTTTTACTTACGCATCTCGAGTTCTGAATAGACTCGAAGCTTTAATTACGAAGCAAGCATCAACTGCGTTTTTCGTTTAAAAAATAAATGTTCAAAGTGAAAATTAGTTCTATCATTTGAAGTAAGCTTTCCTTTTTCATGCAAACACACTTCATTTCGGATATAATGCTTTGATTAAAAAGCGAATCATTTTATCTGAATTTTTTAATTTAATAAAGAGCTCGTTCGTACATACTTGATATCAAAATTTTAAGCTAATGGAAAACTTTTTGTGTTTAATTTCATGATTCTTTATAAAAAGCTTAAGGTAGTTTGAAAATTTCTTGCTAATGAACCACACTCATTACGGTGCAACAGTTAATTATGGTAATGGCATTTGTTATTTGAAAAAAAGTTCAGAAAACAATGAACTAGAACATATTTATAAGCATAATGAGTTCAAATTTAATGGAAAAATAAACAAGCACAGTTACTCATTAATACTTCTTTTTAGATTCAACGTGTCAGAAACAGATAAGAAATGTGAGACTGAAATGTGAAATTGAGGCATTCGAATTTTTTAAATAGTTTTTTTTATTTAAATATGAATTATACAAATCAAAACTTGCAAACCGCTTATTTCTTAAACCTTAATGCCTATTTGTTATTTTTATTAAAGAATTTCACTTTCCACCTAAATTCACAAGTAAACCATTCGAATAGTCACCGAACATCTTCTCACAAAACTTTGTCCTTACAAAAATTCAAATGTGAAATTAATGAATTCATTATCCTTTTTGTTCGTGCAAAATTTTATTCATGTGGAGCTTTATAATTAAGTCCATGGGGAAATACGATTAAAATCATTGAATTCGGTCACCTGTAGCATAAAAAACAAAAATTTTCCCCTTAGACTTTTTTCAAGTTCGCATATGAATAAAAGTTCTAAACAACGTATCTTATCACTCTGAAACGCATTAATTTTGACCAGAGTTCGCGACATAATTGAAAGCATTTAAAAGTAAAATCAAGCACAATTATCAATTTTGTTTAAGTAAACAGCTTTCAGTGTGTTCGAATGAAGGTGAATAGCAAAATGTGTGTTTAAGTGAGTGAAGAATAGTTTTTTCAATTTTTTCATCTGACGATTTCGTTACAAGTTAATTAAGTTGCTTTTTTGTTAGTGAGAACAAAAAGTTAGAAAGAATTTTCAAATAAATAATTTTTAAAAATGTCCGAAGTAAAAATAAACACTTTATTCTAATTTTGATTCTTTGGAAA
>NCKU01005117.1:0-10740 GCA_003675995.1 Dinothrombium tinctorium
AACTGGACTTGCACAAATTTTTAATCATTGATATTTTTCGTTAACAGTGCAATCAAGGAACCATAAATATATCATTTAAGTGAACAATTAATAACTAATAAATTTAAATATTTTTAAACAAAACTATTGATTTCTTCGTGTAAAAAAATTAAATTTTTTAAAATAAGGTAAGTAATGATTTTGTCCATTGATTTTTGTTAATTCAATTGTGATTTTCTTCTAAATATGAGCTGCCTGAGCAATTAAATTTTTATTTTTTATTAAGACTCATTAAGCCATTTTATGTAAAAAAGAAAAGTTAAATCTTGACCCTTTAAAGGGCCTTTTGAAAATTGAAATATTTTTGCCTATTGAAGAATCAATGTTAACATCTCTTTTTAAAAATTAATTTTTTGCAAAAAAATTAAATCGAAATTTAATTTCGATAATATTGATAAAAATAAAAATAGTTGGTTAAACTATTTTAATCGTTTCATCTACATTCCTTTTTATTAAGTAGAAATTTTTATTAATTAAAATTTACTGACATTTTTGAGCCAATTTCTTACTGCATTAATAAAGTATAAAGCAAAATTATTTATTTCAAATTAAGTTTTTAAATCATTCTTAATTATATTAATTATTTAGGTATTGTAGACTTACTATTTTTAAATAACGAAAAAGTATATTCGAAATTCGCACATGGACAAGCAGAAATGCAAAATATATTGAAATTTTAAGGTATTTGTCAAAAATATATAACAGAAAAGTTTTAGGAATTTTTCATAAATTTTAATATATCAAATATTGAGGATATAATGAAGTTTCAAAATCACAAATAAAATAATTTTAAAATTAATAAAAACGAGAGAAGTGAATTTTTAAATCTTAAGATGGCAATTTTGGACAAAATCATAATAATGTAGTTCTTATTCAAAGCTATATAACTTTTTATTTTGAATCCTATTTGAAATGAATATTTTACTGAATGAAGAAAAGACATGGTCCTATTAAACTTTGTAAAAATTTTTAAATTTTATTGCCTACAGCGCGTGCAAATATATAATAAGAAGTTGTGCAAGTTCAGTTTGGACAGGTATTATATTGCTTATTTCATATTTTAATTGTTAGAATAAATCACAATTAAGCGAGCTGCCAATCATTTCAAAGCTTGATAAAAACTCTTGTCAATCAATGGATTAAACAAAAACTGATTAAATGAAAAAACATGACTTTTATTTGAAGTGTTTGAATAATGACATGTGATGACGCGATTTGGCAAAAAAAAAACAGTTATCGTGTTTAATTGTTAGATAATGAATATGCTTTTGATTTCAAAATGAAATTTACGGTTTCAGTTAAATCGGTAAGTGTATTGCGAAGAGTTCAGATAATGCAAAATAATTCAATGATGCATTCATTAAGTTGTCTTGCAAAATTTTTATTCTCTTCATTCAAATGCTAAAAGAATATACGAACTATGATTTGTGTTCAGTTTGTTTGAAATCGTTAGAATTAAACTCAAAAAACGCATTAAAACTATTTGTTAAGACATTGCTTCACATTTGAGATGTTCAAGCGTCTAAAAATCTGAATGAACTGAGTGATATAAACTAGTTTTGAATGGAGAAAGATGAATAACTTTTTGGTCATTATAGCAAAACAGCTATACAGAGTACCAGTTATAAAAGTTGACTTTTAATCAATTTTAATATTTAATAATTTCATTTTCAGATTTTTGATACTTACCTAACTAGATTTACATCATCAGATAATGAATGTAAGTTCAAGCACATATTAAATGTATGTTCATTAAATATACCAAATACAATACAACTTATATTGCAATAATTTACGCTATAAAAAGTGTAAAAAATAACCTACAGTGTAAAACCAATGTAACAATGGTAAAATAATATACGATATAAAATATCATCTACATCTTATGTACACTGCTTGATTATAAAATGAAAAAGTAAATAAGCATTTAAAGTTAGCGCCAAAAATGTTGGATACAAATATCGTAGAGAAAACAAAAATGTAGCCCCCCCCACATGTTTTAGAAGGTAGTTACAAAGTGAGCAAAAGTGTTGATCCTTAATGTACTGCTGATTTAAATAAAAGATTTCGATTATCCAAAATGAGCACAGAAAACTTTACGAGACGTTTTGCTTTGCAGTTAAACTCACATTTCAATAATCGAAATATTTTGAATCGGTGGCATATGTTGGCCAAAAATACGTAAGTTGTATCTTACGAACTTCCTCAAAACTCACTTATTTAATTTAAGCAGCCCACTCTTTCTCGTTTAACTTTAAGTAAGTAAACAATTTAAGTTAGCAACGTAGATAGGGAATAAGTGATTCGTTTAAATTCCGTCATTAAAGAGTAAAAGAATTTTGTTTAAGAAAGATTTACAATGTGCGATTTTGATTCGCAACTTTATGATGCTCATTGCAAGTTTCAGCGTCTAAATAAAAAATTGCGCGTGGAATATCTTGCTTGAAGTTGAACTTATCTCAACTTTATTGCAATACTTTCGGCAATAGCCAATAGAAGTCGTGCTACGTCACCGCCAAAATTTGAAGTTCTTACGCTCGCGCAACACTCAATATCCGCATGAATAATTGACAAATGGAGAGGGGAAGCTATTTATTTTAAATGTTGAAATATTTAAATAAAAAAATATCAAAATTGGAAAGTATAAAAATGCATGAATTAAGTTTATTGGGATTTAAGTATGTCCGAAGATTAGTTACTTTTAGTTCAGAATATGTAAAATTTCGCTCGATTCTGGTACATAATGAAGAAGCAAAAAGAAGAATCGCTTTCGACAATCGGAGTATTCAGTTTTCTCATTGCCAAAAGTTAAGAAAAGTAAAGATCTAACTCATTTGAATAAATTTATTATGAAAGGGTGTATCTCGCATGTGTCTTATTGTTAGATAAACCCTTTTATAATAAATTTATTCTTTCGTGCCTATCTTTTAATACTCTACAAGGCTTTGTTGCTGACATGATAACAATTGAATAAATTTGTTATGAAAGGTTTATTTAACAATAACAAGTTTAAGGGTCTAAGTCTGAAGTGAACTGGTTGATTTCAGTTTTGAGCGAAGAAAGATAAGCAACTTTTTAGCCATTATAGTACAAGAGTTATGTGTACAGAGTACCCGTTATAGAACGTGTTCAACTTCACCATCTAGTTCAAATAAAAATTCAATTCAATATGCATGCGAGATATAAATTTATTCAATTAAATGTATTTTATGTATGTGTAATATATTGCGTATTGTATTTGAATACAGGAGAGTTTACTTACAACTTAAAACATCCCGCACTCGCCAGCAACCCATTTCAACTTTATTGTTGGTCTCGAATTTCACATTGCATATAACATAGTGTAAACATTGCACGCAATGAAAATTTTATGCAAGTTTTTTATCTGAACATTGCGCATAAAAATTGTACCATTAAATGCGTGTTTACAGTGAAATTCACTATGAACGAAAGCGGCGCCTATAATCAAAATAGTGAAAATGTTTAACTTTTTATTAAGCATTCCATTTAACCAATCACAATGGTCGACAACCATATAAACAAAACAAAACGCAATTCATCGTGCCTATTTGATTAATTCTTATTAATTCAAGTAAATAAATCAAAAGAGATGAAAGGAAAGCGATTTAAACAAATATAAAATAAAAAGTCAACACTGTTGAAAATGGTCTTGGTTTTCAATCAGCTAATTTTCAAAGAAATCAGGTGACTCATTACGTAAGTACACTGTATATTTGTAATAAATGTATTTAGCAAAACACGATTGCAAATAAATCAGCGAGCCTAATTTTAGCTTCTTGTTTCCCTATACAATTGAGATTCCATTTGAATAAAATTTGAAGTTTTAAATTGTTGAGGTGCATTTGCACGAAAGTCGGGAAGATTTCAACTTCATGCAACACGTTTCATGCAACAAAATTTACATGCAATTTAAATACAATATTCCATTTACATGGTGCAAGTTTGTTGCGAATCATTTCATCGTGCAAATGCGCTTTTCAGCTTCGGTAACATATAAATGCGAAAAGAAGCAGATGAAACAATTCTCAAAGAACCATAGATATAACCTGAGGGACACAAAAATCTCACCAGTGTTTGTAAACATAAATAGACTTTACAAATAACAGTGGGAAGATTCTCGTGACCCTGATTGCACACAAAAGCATTCTTGTACAGCAGACGGCAAAAATAAAAATCCCTTAGTTAACACCCCTTTGGGGATTCTAAAGCTGAAACCTGAATTCTTATTCTTATCCTCCCGCAATCATTAATGACCATTCGTAGGTACTGCAAAGAAATTAATTCGCTGTCTGCTATAGATTGCTGAAATATTAAGATGCATAACTGTGATTAAATTGACATTTTTCAAGTTGAATTTACTGTGTTTTGAAAAAAAGGGAAAAGTTGCATTCAAAGCGAAGATTGAGAGAAGCCATTCGCGGGACACTAAAAACTCGATGCTTCGGTCAACAATGGTTCGCGCGCGCAATGCGCGAACGCTCCCTCGACAACCATATTGTTTGGGCTTTGGTTTGCGTTTTGCCGTTTGAAAGCGAATCGCTCGTTTCATTTCGGCTCAATTCACGCATAAATTCTCGCTTTTCGTCATTCTTTTTGAGATTTGCGCTCTCGAAACGCGAAACACGCATCGCACGCAGTGGACGTCTTTCGCACGATGCTCGACGAGAAGGTGAAAGTGGAGACGAGTGGCGTCGATGATGGCGAGAACGAAATGGCAATCGATGAGAGCGAAAAAGACGGTGAATATTGCGAAAAGGAAGCAAGCGAACAACGGACCGAAGTCGGAAGCGAGCAGTTCGACGCGAATGAAGTGCGCGATGCGAGCGAAAGTGTAGAAGTTAAAGTTGAAAACGACGTGACGAAAAATTCAAACAGAGGTGAAAGTGACGAGCAATTGAAACAAAATGAGAACGATGCCAAATGTGGTGAGGTTAAAGTTAAAACTGAAAAAAATGAGTTGAAAGACGAGCCCCTAACTAATGGCACTGTCGATCGCGGACCGGTCTCAATCACCGTCACCAGCAATATGTATGGCGATGACGAAGAAGACGAAGAAATGGATAATATGATTGAAGCGCGTGACGATCGCGAAGGTTGCCGCTCGTTGGTTTGCGACTCGAACGGCATTATCGTGGCCGAAATGGTGTACAGATGTATGATTTGTGCCAATGTTTCCGATTCAATTGCCGAGGCGCAGAAACATTATCAGATAAAGCACATATTAAATGAGTACAGTTTACCGTCACAAAATTGTAACAGTAATACCTCAACGCCTAAATATAATTTCTTCGCCAACGACGAGAGTGATTTCGAAGATCCGTATCCACATCCGCCGACAGTGACATACAACGTTCCTTCGAGTTTGAAGCAGTTGCAACAACAGGCGAATCCGACACCGAATTCACTTCTTCTCAGAAATCAGAGGTCGCACTTCAATTCTGCCCTAGGAAAGGAAAAAAGTTTGTGATTCTTTTTAATGGCTCACTGTTTTTAATTAATAAGTTCAGATATAGCTGTTAATGGAGGACAGGGAAGCTCAAGAGGAGGTTA
The DNA here is from genome assembly GCA_003675995.1 of Dinothrombium tinctorium. Classification (NCBI taxonomy): domain Eukaryota; kingdom Metazoa; phylum Arthropoda; class Arachnida; order Trombidiformes; family Trombidiidae; genus Dinothrombium; species Dinothrombium tinctorium. The sequence goes on from NCKU01005117.1 coordinate 5,611, forward strand.
CGTGACGTGCGCTGTCTGCAACATAACCAAATTTTATGCTAGTGTTCAACGAAGATATGGTCAATTCACGTGCATGGGTTGTGCGAAGTTTTTCGGCAGATTTCTAATGAAACCGCGGAGATACTTTTGTCCTAATTTGGGTGAGTTTTCCGCTTTCGTGCGGAACCGGTCATTAATCTTATTTGCTTTCAGGCTCTTGCCCTCTGGACACCAGTCCGCGCTGCAAAGCTTGTCTTCTTCTTGCGTGTATAAACACGTATACCATCGATCAGGAAAGGATGAAAATAGTGAATGCGAATAGACCATTGAGAAAGTCGGGCCCTTCTGGTGGCACCTCGGGAACCACATCAATCACGATTGGTCAGCAATCAGAGTCATTACCAGTGGTAAATAATGTCCACGACAAAGCTGAAACCAGCAAAGTTAAATCGGCTTCGATTACAGTTACTTCCAATTCTACAATTGTAAATTCGTCAAGTGAAGCGAATCTAACGACAGTAAATACATATTCATCTAATTATGAAGACGAGGACACTCCGAGCGACTCTTATCAACAAGAGAGCGGCAGAAATGATCATCACCCACAACTTGACTCGCCATCATCGAACAACGATTTTTCTTTGTCCACCTGCGGAGGAAGGAAAGGAGCCGGTTGTAAGTCGTGTCCCGGATGTCTCTCCGAAGACTGTGGAAAGTGTCATTACTGTTTGGACAAGCCTAAATACGGAGGGCCAAATACGTTAAAAAAGAAATGTGTTACTAAACGTTGTATGATGCAAGAGATGCCGAATAAGAGAGTGTATTCTTCGTCAAATTCTTCCTTTGTGGCGAATTTCTCCAAAAAAATGCGAAATATTAGAAAATGAATTTATTATTTTGAAATAATTTGTGTTATATATATATATACGATGTTGTTTAAAGCGAGCAATTATTGCTGTTCTTTGTTATGAGGAGTCATGGAATACATAATCAATTAAATCACTTTTAATAACGCTTTCCTTACTTGCGATCTCTGCAGTTGAGATTTGATCGCTGCTTTGAGCAAAGAAAAGAATTATTTTTGAATTCAGTTTCTTAATTATTTCATTTCTGAAATGACAAGTGAATGACAATTGTGAGGTGAATGCAAAGCAAAAAAAAAAAAAAACAACTTGTAATCAATCGAAATTAATCGTGAAACGAAAAGCAAAATTAAGTGGAGAGCTTTTTTCGATAACAACATTTCGAGTGTTTCTTGTTATTCGATATTTGGATGAGACTTAAGTCTGAAAACAGCGAAACTATCTGAAATTCACATTATGCAAAACAATGCGAATACCTTTTTCCGCTTTTTCAGCGTTTACCAAATCAGCGGCTATGTCTTGAAACATTTCGTACACATTCTCGCCAGTTTTACTGCTCGTCATGTACACTTTCGCGTCGATTATCTTCGCGTACTCTTCGATCATTTCACTGCTTGTGAGTTGTGATCGGGCATTTTTGTCTAGATAATCCTTTTTTGTGCAACATATGTAAATTCTGCATTGCTAAAAAGTGTAATTGATTTTGTTAGAATTTGTTTTCTTCGCTGACCGCCATCAATCATATTTTAGTTTGTCATAAAGAAAGGCAAGAAACAAACACCTCTTCGTTTTTTTGCAATTCCTCCACCCACTGTTTCATTTTCGCGAAACTTTCGACAAGCGTTAAATCGACGCAAACAATCGCTGCGTTCGCTCGACGGTAGTAAAGTCGTGAAATTGAATCGAATCGCTCGCAGCCCGCTGTGTCCTAATTCACGAGAAATAATTAATGGTGAAATAAAAGCGAGAGAGAGAGCAAGAAACGAACCCAAATAACCATTTGCAGTTGTCGATTGTCGATAACAACCTTCTCTCTAAAATACGAAACGCCGAATGTCTGCCCGTAGCACGCATTCATTAATTGAGCGAAATTACTTTCATCGAATAAAATTATTTTGACTTACTAATGCCATGTCTTCTGAAAATTTATTGTGAATGTAGCGATGTACAAGACTTGTTTTACCCACTGCTTGCATTCCCAAAAGTACTACTTTAAATTCGCTCATTTTGTGAAAGCAAACAAGAGAAAAGAGTGAGAAACTAGAGCTTGAAATGGCAAAAAGTGCAAGTGACGCAAACAATTGCTCTCGAAATATGTAAAAAATAATTTTCTGACAAATGCCATTCAAAACGAAACGTTTGCGAAATAGGATATTGCAGGGAACTCTTTGGCGAAAGGAAGCAAAGCATACATCGAGTATAGCTGCAATTATGACTTCAGCAGTAGCGATTTCGTTTTTATGAATCGCTTCTGCGAAAAAAGCCAACAAAAGCAATCTGCATACGACGCACGTGATCAAATACAAGCTAAATTCGAGTTTTGTTTTTACTTATGAACATTTATTTTTGCTACTGCATATAGCATTCAATGCGAAGTTTACATTAAACATTTTAAACGCAACAAACCGTCGCCGTACATTTGTTTGATCTTCAAGGTGTTTGCGGCACTCGACAAAATATGAGTTTGATAAAAGCAAAAAATTTCAACGCTAAAAATATTTTCAACGCTTGTTGACCATGTCTATAAGCTATTTTGCCAAATTGCTTTTTCTAATCATATTAGTCTTTGCAAACAAAAATTAGCTTCAGCGCTGTTTAATTTCGATAATCAATTTTTAGGCGAAAATTTATTTTTTCTTTTTCGAAAAGGTTACAAAACAAAGTAAACACAAACATAAGATTAAACGAAGCTTCAAATGATCGTTTTAAACTAATTTTGCGATCGCTGTTTTCGCTTGTCTCCGCTCTTCAATTTTTCAGTTTATCGCTCAATTTGTGCATCAAGTTAGACAAAGCTTTCTTTTGTTCGAGTCGCTTCAGTTGCTGCTCTTGCATTCGAAGCTCCTCTCGAATAAGTTGTCGCTTTAATGATTCTCGATTTTTATCCTCCGCCAATTGCCGCCACAACGCTCGAATTATTTGCGTATCCTCTCTTTCCGCTTCGTTTTTCGGCTCACGACTAGGATTCATAGCTTCTCGCATCAATTTCTCAAAAGTTTTGTACGCATTGTCTTCACCTTTTTCTAACGCGGCACTAGCACGCGTTTTCGAATTATGATTTCGCTGCTCGATTGCGTTCAATAACCGCATCATATATCTCAAAGCTAAAAGCGGATTCTCCATCTGTGCAATCGCTTGCGCCAAATTGATCGGCTCTCTTTCGAAAACCGAAAACTCTTTTCCCTTTTCATACAGTCCGTCACCGAGATTTTCTCGAAATCTTTTTTTCTTCACGATCGCCGTTGTTTCTTCCCCACTGCCACCATCCAACGTTTGCCTCAAATGGTAGGTGGTTTTATCTTCACTCAGCCCTTTTCCTAATATAATTTCTTCCGAAAAGGGCTGATATCTCAAGAGATGCTCGACCAAAATTTCGCTAAGTGATTTGCAGACGTGCTCACCATTTTGTATTCGAATGCAAAGCAAATTATATTCACACGCAGTAAGTGCACACGATTCACCTCTCGAGCTAAGCGCCCAAATTTGGCTTCCTATATTAAATAATACAATAGCAATAAGCGACCAAAACGCTCGTTTCATTTCGCAAACTCTTCACCATTAAGATCTGTTCGCAAAACCAATAAATTGCGAAGTAAAGATTAAGTCGCAAAATGTGCTTAAATTCATTTGATTTTATTTGTGGCGAAAGGGAATTTCACAGACATTGAGTTAATTTTACTGCAACTTTCTTGAGTTATGTGATTTGAAACGTGATCATGTGCTGATCCATTAGCCGCTCATTACCAGTTCTCAGATTCTTGTTTGACACTCTTCGTTTTAAATTATTCAAAAATGGAAGGGCAAATCTTTTTACTTACGCATCTCGAGTTCTGAATAGACTCGAAGCTTTAATTACGAAGCAAGCATCAACTGCGTTTTTCGTTTAAAAAATAAATGTTCAAAGTGAAAATTAGTTCTATCATTTGAAGTAAGCTTTCCTTTTTCATGCAAACACACTTCATTTCGGATATAATGCTTTGATTAAAAAGCGAATCATTTTATCTGAATTTTTTAATTTAATAAAGAGCTCGTTCGTACATACTTGATATCAAAATTTTAAGCTAATGGAAAACTTTTTGTGTTTAATTTCATGATTCTTTATAAAAAGCTTAAGGTAGTTTGAAAATTTCTTGCTAATGAACCACACTCATTACGGTGCAACAGTTAATTATGGTAATGGCATTTGTTATTTGAAAAAAAGTTCAGAAAACAATGAACTAGAACATATTTATAAGCATAATGAGTTCAAATTTAATGGAAAAATAAACAAGCACAGTTACTCATTAATACTTCTTTTTAGATTCAACGTGTCAGAAACAGATAAGAAATGTGAGACTGAAATGTGAAATTGAGGCATTCGAATTTTTTAAATAGTTTTTTTTATTTAAATATGAATTATACAAATCAAAACTTGCAAACCGCTTATTTCTTAAACCTTAATGCCTATTTGTTATTTTTATTAAAGAATTTCACTTTCCACCTAAATTCACAAGTAAACCATTCGAATAGTCACCGAACATCTTCTCACAAAACTTTGTCCTTACAAAAATTCAAATGTGAAATTAATGAATTCATTATCCTTTTTGTTCGTGCAAAATTTTATTCATGTGGAGCTTTATAATTAAGTCCATGGGGAAATACGATTAAAATCATTGAATTCGGTCACCTGTAGCATAAAAAACAAAAATTTTCCCCTTAGACTTTTTTCAAGTTCGCATATGAATAAAAGTTCTAAACAACGTATCTTATCACTCTGAAACGCATTAATTTTGACCAGAGTTCGCGACATAATTGAAAGCATTTAAAAGTAAAATCAAGCACAATTATCAATTTTGTTTAAGTAAACAGCTTTCAGTGTGTTCGAATGAAGGTGAATAGCAAAATGTGTGTTTAAGTGAGTGAAGAATAGTTTTTTCAATTTTTTCATCTGACGATTTCGTTACAAGTTAATTAAGTTGCTTTTTTGTTAGTGAGAACAAAAAGTTAGAAAGAATTTTCAAATAAATAATTTTTAAAAATGTCCGAAGTAAAAATAAACACTTTATTCTAATTTTGATTCTTTGGAAAT
>NCKU01005118.1:0-10736 GCA_003675995.1 Dinothrombium tinctorium
CATTGCTCCTACAATTGCATTCATTTCTTACATTTTTCTTCATTCACTTTCATCCAAAAATTGCGAATATTCGCCTGAATACCAAAAAGCTTTATTTTGCCATTGTAATTATTTCTGCACACAAATTTTGACGACTCTGTCCATCATTCGAGCACTTTCTAATTGCAACTTATTTTGTGCTCGTTAGTCTCTTATAAACGCACCAAACTTTTTTCTGTTTTGCTCTTTTCACTTCACTTTGTTTTTTTCTCTCTCTCTCTTCAGATTAGCACAAGAATTTTGTAAATTACCTGTTCTCGAAATAGAGTTTTTCTCGTTAATATTACACAAAGCAAATAGAAAATTGTGTGAACCTGAAGTGTTCGTTGAAGATAGAAAAAAGGAAACTAATTTAAGATTGCACAAGGAAATAAGTGCATTAAATTTATCCTTTAGCATTTGTTTGAGAGTTATTTGCTTTTTGCAAACAATCGAAAATATCATCATTTGCTGTTTATGTAAGCATCTTATACAAAGTGCGATGTGAAACATCTGAGCTCTAATAATACTAATAATAAATCTTTATTTAGGCAGAATAACCAAATTAGAGAAAACTTTGCTTGTTTATTCAGTGTAAATTAAAGAATTAAATTAAACATTTCATTAAAATCTTATCAACAAAAATACAATTTTAACATTTCGAATAATTTTTTCATTTTATTGTTATGAAATAAAAATAGTTTAAAATAAAGATAATTTTTAATTTAATCGACCTCAAAAGCGAAGTTTCTGAATTTTAAGGTGAAAGCAAAAAATATTAAGTAGTCGGTTCTAGGAATTGATTTTATAAAATTCGCTTTATTTGATACTTAGTAACATTTAAAAATTTTTATTCATTTTAAATATTTTAATCTCTCTTCAAAGATAAACGCCTTGAAATATTAAAAATAAAATTTGGTTAAAGTACTTTCTCTTATTGAATTTCCCGCGATAACCTTTATTTTTTTGTCATTTTGACCACCTTAAAAATATTCTTTTTAATATCTTCCCTGTTTAATCTATTGATTAAAAATTATAAATACAACTTTTTTGCAGAAAATTCAAAGCTAAATACAAATTTGTAGAACAATATAGAAAAGTTTGACGAATAAAACTTTCGCAAATTTTTTTCTTGACTTTTTTCTTGTTAACTAAAAAGTAATCAATTTTAAGTTAAGTAATGAGAAATGTTCGAAAAAATCATTTTTTTATATAAATAATTTGATTTATTTAAAACTGTTCAATTCATTAATCAAAAATGTTCATATATACACTAAAGTCAAAATATCTTAGCTTAGCTAAGATGCCATCTTAGCTTTAAATAATCTTGAAATTGATAATTTCAGTTCAAAGTCCAGATCCAATTTTTTCACATCTTTTTGCATTTGCAAAATTGAAAATATAATTAATAATAAAATACTATTTCACTACAATGTTTCTTGAATATATGAGGTGAACAAATGAAAAATTTAATTTAATTTTTTTTAACAAACTCAAAAGTATTTGAAAAGCTTGTGAATTTAAGCTAGAAAATTTAATCAAAAAGTGATTTAAAGTTTCTAGAGAAAAATAAACAAACGTTTAATTGATTGTAATCTGAATAAAAACACGCTTTTCTTTTGCTTGCTTCACTGTAGATAATTGAGACCTTTTCGTAAATGCTTTTAGCTTAAAGGTATAGAATTACTATCATGAACGTCTATCGAAGTGAATCGACGCTCTGTTTTTTCTCTTCTTCTTCGTACATATCGTTTTTCATTTCAACGCTCTCGTATTATACAGCAATTTTCGTTTGATAGCACATTTAGTCTATCATTGAGGATCACATCTTAATGCGATAATAGAATTTGTCCATTATGGAAGCATTTTAATGCAATTAACTCAAAGCGAGCAAAATGATCGAAGAATTATGGGTTTTCCGCAATCGCTTCTTTGACCATTGCTTGAAGTGAATGTGGATGAAGCGAGCGACGTGCAATGCTAGATTTTGATTTTTCTTCAAGTTTCTAAATTACTCCAAAATAAAATCAAATTTTTGAAAGAAGGCCGGTTTTACGAAAATGAATTTTTTTCACTTACTTTTTCTTTGTTAAATTGCGATATTTAAGAATTCAAAAACAATTTTAATTGAATTCTCTATAAAGAGAATTCACAGCATCCGTACATTGATAAATAGATAATATACATTCTTAAGGATAAATAAAGTTGCTTTATCAATTTATCTTAAATAAAGACTTATTGTTGATCGATTTTTAAGAGCAATATTCATAGAAAAAGCAACTTTACATGACAAGTCATGTTTGAGATTAAAGTTTTAGCTTAAAGCGATAAAAATTGATGCGAATTTGGAAATACGAATGTTATTATTTCCATACCTTTGTTATATCAGTGTAAAGTCTAAATTTTATCACTCTCTATATTCCGCTACCTGAAATTGATATGAATGTTAAATTTAATGTTAAACTAAAGTGCACAGTTAGTGTACCATCGGGAACAGAAAAAGCTTGCTACAGCTTAAAGAATACTTCACTGCATTGCACAAAACGTCGCACTGGACATGCTTGATTTTGATTTATTTAAACAAAAACGTGATTTCAAAGCAGTGTTTTATTAATTCACTTTTGTGTTAATACCTCAGTGGTCACATAAGACGAAAATTTAAATCATTGAGTTAAAAGCGAAAATGACTCAGTTATTAATATTTCGCGTAGCGTCGGTTTTTCAATTATTACAGAGAGAAAATGCTTAAAAAAGGTGGCAAGCAGAGGAAAAGTCAAATGTAATAATGTAAGTAGTCCAAAAATTGTGCTCAAACCTAAAATATAAAAAATGTTTTAACAAAGATCCTATGTTTATTTATGCTCATATTTTACTTATTGCCTTCGTGATTTCAAACATTACTTTTAAAATAAATCAAAATAATGCAAGTTTTGTGATTTGCAGTAAAGTATGCTTTGCGCTGTAAGCCCCGATACGACAGCTTACGTCAAAATATGTCGCGTCTTATTAACGATTGAGCTTAATTTCTCATTTGCATTGAAGGTATGATAAGATGCAACATATTTTTAAGGTAGCTGTACCTTATTTAGATATCAAGCTTTATTTTCATTTCAACTTTATTAAACGTGTATTGAAACTGAATTTCTACTTAGTATCTGAAGTACTCGATTTTAACCTGATGCGTTCACTTCTCGAAATGCAGTATAAAATACACGTTCACAAATGATAAAGTTCATATCCCAAAATCTGCATCAATTTTTATCACTGAATGCAATAATATTTTATCTTGAAAATAGCAATGGTTAACGTGTCATAAAAATTTAAATTGTTTTTTCTTTAAAAAATCTTTTACTTAAGACACAACACTAATTCTTAATTTAAAAAATTGATGGAGGAACGTTATAATTTCCGAAAGTGTATGTTAGAAATCGACTAAGTTTTGTGAAGTTTTTGTTTGATTGCGTAAATTTTTTTAATCGCACATTTATTGTTTTCATTGTGGTTTCATAAACGAAATCGTCAATGGCTTTTATGTCCGTGTTCGCGTCAAACCGCCCTATTAAGCTAGCGTGAATAATACAACCATCGTGATAGTACCTCATTGCTTCGAATTGTTGTTTTTGAACATTTTCGGAAACTGAACAGCTTTGTACGTAACAATCACGACACCATATTGCTGAGTAACAATCACAATTGATCGTTTTCTCTTTTCACAATCAAAAACTTGTCCTTTTACTTCTTTTTAATCCGTAAATTTATCGTTATTTACTTTAAGCTCTAAAAGCTTGTAAAATCACATAAATTCAATTTCTTAAGAATAAAGATTATAAATTCATGATTTATTATCATCTAAAATACTTGCTATGTTTTAAAATTTAAATTTCTGCGTTTCTCACGAATCTTCATTTCTACTTGTTAGCATCTTCAAGCAAATATTCCTATTAAACTGTGTCCGGAGTAAATATAGTTGATATTAAATTTCATTCTATCGAAAAATAAGTTTTCAGCGGTTAAAAAAATTTTAACATAAATATTGACAAAATATTAAAATGAGTTTTAAGACATTAAAATTAAAATGCACTATATTTACTTAATTATTTTGTTCTTAAATTGTCGTATTAGTGCTTTTCAAACCTCGTAAATTGGCATTTTCGAAACAAGTAACTGCTTCGAGTGCGAGTAACTGTTTCGAATCACTTCGAAGTTTCTGTTGTTCTGGTTGCGGCTCTTTTCTTATTCTTGATGCTGTTTATATGGAATTTCACATTATATACCTACCAGCGAATAGAGTAAATTATAAGCTACAAATACTGAAAACGTTGAATAATTTCGAATAAAAGTTGATTATTTAGCGAAAAATTTCACTTTTGTGGTAATTTAATGAAAATAGAAAATGATCTCTGATCTAATTTTGATTTGTTAAATTCCGTTGCCGATAAATTTTACATTTGACACATAAAATCAAGAATGAACAGTTCAATGGCTGCGAAATTAATTATGTTTTATGCGATTCATTCTTATTCTTGCAATTAAATTAATCAAAATGCTATGAATGTTCAAACTGTTCAAAATGAATGAAAACAATTTTTTATGCTTTCAAAATTTTTCGCACGTTTGAATTTAACACATTTGCACCTCATTAGTTTCGCTCATTTGATGAAATAAATGAAGAAAAAATATGAATCAAATTGTCAGATTACAAAATTGATGCAAAAATGTTTCACACTTTTTGTTAAGCTAATGTAACTGCTTTCACGCAACCCTTTAGATTCACTTATTATAAATTGAAAAAACTTTTAATTTTTATCTCGTCGATAATAAGGCTAGAGTTTTAAATGAGATTTTGATTTATTTTAAAAAATTCTCTTTTAGATCAAGCAAAGAGAGCTTTGCAAAATCATATTATTGAGTTGAATGCGGAAACTTTTCACCGATAAGCGAGTAAAACTTGAAAATTCGAGTCGCAAATAAATTTAATTTTATCTAAAATAAAAATTTTATTTTAAAATATTAAAATGAAAAAGATAGGAAAGAGTTTAACAAATTGGCTTTTTAAATGCCAGCGAAATTGCTACAGACAAAGCCAAAACACGTAATAATAGTAATGGTCATCATTATTTAGCTGATTTTTCGAACAGTAAACACATAGTTGATCAAAAAATATTTAAAATAAAAATCAATTCAAGATGTGATTCTGTAAGGTTTAATATTTTTAGGAATGAGATTACTGTTACCGTTGTTGTATTACACCATAATGCTTACAAAGCGCATGATAAAGTATTGAGTTTGAAAGATTGGAATGATGGAAGAATGAAATGATTGGAGTTTGTGAGCTCATTTTTTGAATTACTTTTGTTTTCCTCTCACATCTTCATTGGACGCAAAATTTCAAGTGAACATTGATTTTTGCTTTAAGCTTTTCTTACTTTAGTTTCGTTGTTCACTTAAAATAAGCAGAGCTTGCGGCGAAAAGATATTTTATTTACCACGTGTTCATCATCATCGATGAGTAAATCCAATTATGAAATAGTTTTTTTTTAATAATTATAATTCGGTTTTGTCAAAAAGCATGATGAATAAATTTTTGAAGCGCTAATATAAATTGAAATTTTTTACATTTTGAAGCGAAACAATGAGACATCCTTATCAGCATTTGCTTATTTTCTTATGCAGCATTTCTCATTATACTGTCTTTCGTTGAGAAAGATTTATTCTGAAAAGTCTTATTTATTCATTGTTTGAAGAAGAATGCGTAATATCAAACTTTTGTCCTTAACACAAAGCTATCGATTGAGCAAACGCGATGAATGAACGAACTTGGACTTTTGCTTTATTATGTTGCGTGGTTTTAATAAGAATTGATTTTTAATATTTTTGATTGTTTCATAAACTGAAATTTATTTTGAAAATGCATTTATTTTAAACAATTGTGCTTCGGATTATTTTTAAAAGACTAACAAAGTTTTTGCTCCTTTTTCTTTGTGGACAAATTGAAGCCGTTCAATTCTTTTCTTTCTTTTTTCGTTGACAAATTAATCCTTTACAATAAATCTGCTTTGCCACTTGTACATTTATCTTTGTTCTTTAGTCTTCCGTAGCAATGAAACACTAAGATGTTCGACGCAAATTTTGCTAGTGTTATTATTAGGGTGGTTAATTTTTGTGAAAAATTTGTTTATTTCTATGAAACTTTTGATGCTTTATTATAAGAATTTTTATAGAAACAAGTGAAAATTTTATACAAATGGTGAGAAAAGCAGGACAAAAATGTCTCTTTATGTAAATACTTTAATTAAGAATCAAATGAAAAACAATTTTAATAAATCAAAATGTTTGTTTTCAATTTGTTATGAAAAATTTCTGTAGTCATCGCAAAACTTTGTGAGGCTTCCTCGAAATATTTTTTAAATGCATTCAATGCATTAAACAACTAAGAAAAACAAATCTTAAACTATTACTTAACTCAGTTTAATCACAATTTAAAACTTTCAAAATTGAAATTCTTGAGCGAATTATTGTTAAACGCAAGCGAACAAGTTTTTTAAAACCATTGGTTTTAACTGTTTGTTAAAAAACCATAATTACAGAGAAAAGAGAAATTACTTATGAAAATTATCTATCATTATAATGAAAATTTATACTTAATTTTATCGAAGATATGTACAGGGTTATTTTTTAAAAACTTCCAAAGTTAAGTGATAATAATTTACATAGCTTTGATAACAAATAAAAATCAACATTTGTAAATTAAAGCATATGTGCTATAGATTGTTCAGAGAAAATATAAAATATTCCCACCATTATTAAGTTATGCAATTGCCCATTTTTTCTTATTTTTGGCATCTTTTCTTATTATTTTTGTAGAAAGGAATTTGAGTTTGAGTGGAAAAAATAATTTGAGTGTGAAGAAATGTAACCAAACCTATTTTGTAGAAGTCAAAAAATGAGCATAGGTTACAGTTGAATGTTGGCCTATGCGATCCGTTTGTCTCATGCAATTAATTTTCAAATATTTTTCTTGTAGAGTTTATGAGAAAATCAATTTTAAACAAAAAATCATTTGGACTCCTTCTCCTTACTTTCACTTAAACATATTCGGTCAAGATTGAGGTGGCAAAGTTTTTTGAAGTTTTCATTCTTGAACGCCCACTGGATGTGCCGCCAATGAAGTTTAGTATTTTAGATTCATGAGATGTTTTATGGGAAGGATTCTAAACTCAGGTTTGAGATTATATATTTAGGCTCTTAATATGTTGAGGTATGTAACATTATGATAGCATTATTGGGCACATACCTCCCTAGTGATTCGAAAATATTGAAAAAATTCTATTTTTTCATTTCTTACCTTCTTTGTGAATTAGTCATCCTTTAAAACCCTCAAATTATACTGAATACACTTATATAGTACCATAATTGCATTATTAGGATTATACGTAGAATAGTAAAAGTTTTCAATGAATAAGTTGGAGCGTTGACGATCTACTCAAACATGGCGCACAACAAAGTTTGATTTAAGTATGCTAGAGGAAATTCTATTTGATTCTTCTTTATTTGCATTCTATTCAACGAACTTTCGATTCGTGGTATTACTGTCCGAATAAGTTAAAAGTTGAAAAATCTATAATTTTTGTATTCTTTATGTATTGCTATGTTAATTAGGTCAACTTTTAGAATTTTGGCTTTTTATTTAGCGAGATATTAATCCTCAAACTTTGGAAGTTTTTAAATAATCACCCTGTACAATCAAACTCAATTAAGTTGCTTTAAACTATGATGATTATTTTAATTTTATTTTTATGCAACAAAAAAGCTCCCTGTCACGCTTTTCGCTTTTTATTTTTAAATCTTCAATTTTGGCCTTTTTAGTACAAAAAGGCTTAGTTCAAAGTAAAGAAATTGCTAAAGACGCCATCATTTAGAATAAAACTTTTCATAGAGAAGAAAAAAGTCATTCCGAGTTTGGTTAATTTTGTCTGACAAAGTCATTTGCCATTTTGAAGCAATTATAGTTAATGTTGTAATTAAAGAACATGTAATTAAATAATGTTGCGTTAATCTGTTCAAAAGTTATTTACTTCACCGAGCCTACAAGTTTGGCTTTTCAGTAATGAATAATTTTGAACTATTTAAGTCGACAATAAATTCAACGATGATATTTCGTATTTAATGGTCAAAGACTAATTTAAATCTTGTAAATATCTGAGTTATAAGAAAATGTTTCACATTTTCTTATTACATTTTCATCATTATGCTATTGATTGTAAGCAACGAAAGTGAAAATTTTCTCTGAAAAATTTGTTGGTCCTGATAGACAATAAAAAAAGCTCTAATTACATTATTTTTTGTTCTTTCGCCCTCAACACATTTACGCATTTCATTCAAAGTGATTAATTTTCAATTAAAGAATTTAGATTATCGACGATTTCAGAACATTTAAAATACTTCGTACAATCTATGATTGAGGTTAAATCAAAACTTTTTTCATTTACCTTTTTAAGAACATCATTGAGTAGAAGTAATTAAAAATGAGAATAAATCATTTTCAAGCTTTGAGTAAAATTTTCATCTACAAAAATATTTACTAGAAAACTTAATTTATTTCCGCACTTTAAATTGAACCAAACTATGAAAACATTATCATCTTTGAAGATACGATCGCTTTTTTGTGCACAGAGTGATGTAGAATTATTTTTAAAAATACTCATGAAATTTTATGATTATTAAAATCATGTGTTCACACTTTTCTTTTACTTGTTGAAGCTCTAAAAAATAAAATTCAAAACATATTAAATGTCACTTTTGTTCAAAAGAATAAAAGAAAAGTGTGTTAAATTATCTCTCTGCTAGAAATAAATTTGAATTTTGTTTTTAAATTGAAAAATAATTAGCAATGGGATAAAAACCAGGAAATCGTAAAGATTCACATCATCATCAAGCATTAAATATTTTGAAAATTTTGATTCAAACTTGTGCTCATTAATTATTTTATATAGTAACTACTATTTGCTGCTTGTACGAAACAATTCAACAATATTTTTAATTTTTAAATTTAAACTTGCTCTTATTTTAATTGATCCAAGAAAAAATTGGAAGAGCAATGGAAAAGTAGCGTAAAATTCATAAATACGATATGATTAGTTAGTCTTTACTTTCGTTTCGTTTTATTTCTTTCTGACAATTTTTCATGCATTTTGCACTTCTAAATTAATCTTTAATATTATGACTTCTCAAATCGCTTTCAGTTCGAATTAGATATACATGAAGAGTTCATAGAGAGGGTGGGGTAACACATTCTTGAGATTATAACAGAAATAATTTTAGTTCACATACATTTCTTTATTGCTAATTGGATAGATTCATTTGAAAACACGTTCAAACATCAACAAAGGTTTTCTTATCAAATACTAATTTGACTTATTAACTTGTGCTTCTTTCGTTATGAATCCATGAAATAGAATTCACTCTTAAAATTAATTTCTCTCTTCATGGTGTTGAACGAATTTATTTTTGCTTCTTTGAATCATCTTTCATCCTTATCGAGCTTTTTTTTGAAACAAAATTATTTTTTTTCACTAAACGATAGTTTTTCATAGCTAATGATTGTAATTCAAACTGCAGAAAACTTTGCCGTTCTAACTTTTTAAAATATTTTTCAAGTGAAAATTTAAAAATTAAAAAGCAATAATTCCTTGAAACTCTTTGAATCATTTGCGTTCAATTTGCATCTATCATTTAATTAGTATGATGAATGGCTTAAAATATGTATTTACGAATGTTGAGCTTACATTTTAGAAAAGATAACTTTGTGCATAAAGCATCGATTTTTACATTTAAAAGAAAATGTTACAACATCATCAATCACTTCAAATTATAAAAAATAAAATTATTTAAAGTATTCAGAATATTTAGGCGAATAATAAACGATTGCATTCTACGAATTTTAAACAATGTTTCTATTATCCCTTTTTAAAATTTTAATTTTAGACACTTTAATATCTCAAATTTTAACCAAAAAAAATGTGAAAATGAAAAATTTTTTTAACTAAGCTTATTGTAGCGATTTATAAACTGATATGTGAAAAATATCGTTTATAGACGCTATCAATCTTTCAAGCTCTTTTCATTTAATCTTGTTATTATAATAAGAATTTTGAATAGCTTTTTTTCATCTATAAAAATTAACTTCTTCATTAATTCATTTTGAAATTGCTCATCACTATAAAATTTTTGCTCCACCTTTTGAAACGATATTCTAATGTTTATGTTCTTGTAGATTTTTTATGTCGCTTAAGTTATTCAAATGTGATGTTCTGTTTTTTTTTCGTGAGGTTGCTGAAAGCAAAGCGAATGTATCAAACTCAATTTACTTCAAGTATTAGTAAATGCGATTTTTCAAACGCAAACAAAGAGTAAAGGTGCATATCTTGAATAGTTGTCTAATTGATTTTTTGTTTGTTATTTTAAATCGAAGCAGTTGAAAGTATTGTGATTGTGTAGCGATTTCTTATGAGTAAGCATTTGTTTGAAAGGTTTCTTTAAAAGCAATTCAGTAGAATTTTTAACAAGACAAATAAAAAGAATCTCGAATTCATTCATATGCACATAATGTAAAAGTTGATTATTTGTGAAAAACTTTAAATCACAATTTCTTTAGCCAAATGCAAGCTCTTTCAAACTCTTAAATTAAAAAGCAAAGACAATGTACAAAATGCATAAAA
>NCKU01005119.1:0-10735 GCA_003675995.1 Dinothrombium tinctorium
GAACATTATTAAAATGAGCGCTTGGTTTTGCTTTTTATCACATTGATTTAGCACTTGAAACACGAGTGAGAAAAGCTTATTTTGCATCAAGCGCGTTGCATTAAACAACAACACTGTGCATTGCGTTGCACAAACTTATAATTAAACATTGCTCTGAAATTAAGTAAAACACAAACCTTTCGCTTTGATTGCCACGTTAGCGCTTTAATTTTGAAGCAAAGTCTAAAAAACAACGCGAAAATTTCTTGATTGATGTTTTTTAATTATACAAATTTAATTCATTTTCCAGTGTTTTTGCATTCGCTTTTCACATGGAAACGCATCAAAATTTTAAATGAAAACAACGCGATTTGACTTTCAGGCCAATAACGTTTTTATCGCTAGATTTATGCATTCATTTGTAAGCGAAAAGCGTTTTTCAATTTCGAATTTCATTAATACAGCGTTTATCATTAAAATATGCCCGCTATAGCGGCTCTAATTTAATAGAAAAGACGCTCTCTCAACTTTACAGGCTTCAAAATTGAGTGAGCCAAGCGTACTCTAGACTCTAATTTAGGAATAACAGCATGCAAATCCATACAATTACCATATCGTCGCTGAATTTAATTCTGAAACCTCAAAAAAGATAAACATGATCGAAACAGCTACCACTTCAGTTCAAAAATGTCTTCAATTGCTTTGCTCTCTCTCTCTCTCTGATATCGTTTATAAATTCTTGATTTACAATCTTGTTATTTCAGTTAATTTTCTAAGCGGCGCTCTTATCAAATCATGCTTTTTGTCACATTTTTACTGTGTTAAGCCTTTATTCTTACACTTTTTTTACGAATTTGCAAACATTATCATCGTAAATCTGAATAATTTATTTAATTTAACACGTTTTTATTATCGTTAAATTTTCTATTTTATTTTATTTTCATATTATTCGATAAAAATTTATTTTTGGTTCTTCACTTTTTTTATTTAAATTTTGATTTACTTGATCAAATTAAATTAAGCAAAATCGTTATGAATAAAATAAACTTTTTTGTGTCTTATTCAGCACTACATTCGATTAATGCTTTTCTTTCTTGTTGTTGCTTTTGTTTACTGCTTCAAAAAATCGTCCGAAAACCATCGATCAACATTTCAAATGAGCCACATGTTTAATGTGTCAAGTTTATTAATATTTTGAAATTTTTTACTCACACCGTTTATTAATATCATTTTAATTAAAAAATTTTCTCTTAAAATTATGTCGTGCCTTGATTTCATAAACTCTCAACATTTGCTTGAAGCAGCAAGAATAAATAAAATTAAAAAAATCGATTTGATAAATTAAATGCGAACAGCTTTATATAAATTTAAGAGAAGAAAGCGAGCAAAAAACGATTAAAATAAGAATCGAAAGCTTCTTCGCAAAAATGTTATGCAAACTCTACGTTTTCAAAACGATCGAAAGTCTATCTTCTTCTATCATCCGCCTCCTTCTTTTAGCTTTGTCCACTCTATGTGTGCGATCGCTTGCTCACTTTAGGCCATATGCTTTCAGTGATTGTCATTCTTTTTGACTCTTTTCTTGCTTTTCATGCCTGCTCATTTCCTCTATTGTTCTTTCCAAAGAAGCAAAAAATTTTTTAATAAGCCATTGAACCGGAACTTCGAGACATTTTAATTTGAGTTTTGTAATCGATTTCGTAGTGTTTTTTTTTCGTTCGTTTTACAAGCAAAAATTTTCGATTTTCAAGCACAATCTTTAGTCAAGCCAACGAGAAAAACAATGGCAACGTTAAAAAATGGGTTTGAACATTTTTAAATTTTTCATTCTGATAAATTTTCAAAAAATTTTCACTCGTGCCAGGCAAATTAACTTTTGGGCCAAAATACAAATTACAAGTTACATTTGATGTAATGCAAAACTGTAAACAAAAAATTGCACTTTCTTGCGTTAAAAATTTTTTATTACATTTATGGTGATTTTTTTTAATGGAAAAATCAATGTGAAAATAAAATTTTATTAATATTTAAAAAGTTTTAATTATTCTACCAATATATATATTATTATGTATATATATAGTATTAATATAGCTTTAAAAACAACTTTTTTTCAAAATTTAAATTTTAAATTCAAATTTCAAATCAAAATCACATAAATACGTATAAAATCTTCTAAATTGCTAAACGAGCAGAATAACCTCACACATTTTCTTAATGTTGCTATCATTTCTTACTCCCAAAATCACATAAGAAAGTTAGTTTGACTATAGTTTGTGCTTAGCAGTCAAAAATTTCGTTAATTTTGCTCCTCTGTTCTGGTTCTTAAGTGCACGCATGAACAATTTTTCTGCATAAACTTTGTTTTAAGCTACTTAAATTTAAACAGCTTAAAGAACTGTTCGAAAACCTACTTAAATGCAATTTGCATGAGTTGAAATCTGTGATTTCATTTCAAACAGCTTTTGAAATTTTTGACAAATTCTGGTGCTTATTTCAGCGTATTGCCGAATTTATTTATTTTTTTTTTTATATTCTTAAATATATTTGGCACTTCCACAAAAATGAAGAATTAATTTTGTAATCGATGTGAGAAATGCATTTTTAAAATTTTAAAATGAAAAATTCTTTTTTAGGAGTTCGCATCTTTCTTTTTCCAATAATCTCTTTAAGTCTTTGAATTTTTAATTGAAAATGCAAACAATTGTAATAACGTCACCCGTCATATTTTAATACAAGAATATCCACGTTCTTAGAGAACAGCAGGTCGAGAACGCAACAAATACTTGTGCAAGTTTTACTAGATTAATAATTAGATCAATTCATGATCATTAAATATAATAATTCCCGACAACTTCGAAACTTTTTTTAATTAATTTTTTTGTGCTAAAAATTGCGATTATTGATTTTAAAACGAAAAAAGTGTGTTTTTAGAACGATTAATTTCAAATTGAAATTTTTAAGGTTTGAATTACTCAATGGTAAAATTGTCGATTTAAAACTTTGACAACGTTCCTTGTGTACTTTCCTCTGAGCCTTGTCAACTCAAACTCTCATTTAAAAGCTTCAAAACTACAAATGCGCCATTGAGTAATTCATCTTTAAAAATTTAATTTTTGAAGTGTTATCTCTCAACGACAAACAACTTTTCGATTGATGTCAAATGTTTTTATGACACCAGAAAAGCTTAAAATGTAAAAATAGCAAAAAAAAAAATTCGCTTCCTCTTAAACGCTTGTTCCATGTCTACATATTTTTCTGATTTGGCAAATTCTCTAACTTCTTTTGAAATCAGTTAAGTAAAAATAACCCAAGTTATGAAATTAAATTTAAAAAACTAAAAAGTTTCAGCGATTTTTTTAAATTTTTTATTCCGCAATGCGCATTTGATTTACCCTTTCTCTTAGACTTCAATTTAAAATACCGTTTTTTACGTTGAAATTTCAACTTGAAAACACAAACAAGTGAACACGTCTTTTATGTTCCTTCTTGCAAAAGTTTGGTAGAGTTTGCCAAAAATAATGAAATCAAGAAAAACAGTTTGATCGGGCAGTGATGCATTAAATTGAATGAATTTTTTTATTATTAAAAAGTAAATTAAAGTAACTTTTTTGCACATATGTTCACCGATATTTTAGCTTTAGATCAAAACTATTGAAATTGTTTTTTACTCACTAAATAAACAAAAATTTTAATTTAAGTTCACTTACAAGGATGTTCACGAATTGATACGCAAGTTTCTTAATGAACTATGTATCAATTGAAAGGACATAGCGAGTATTGCTAATAGCATTGAAATATCACGTGCCCATAAGCACATGCCGATAAAATTTTGAAAATTTTTAAAATAATTTTTAGCTTTATTTTCAACCTCTTTTCAACAAAGTTTTATATGAAAATGTAAGAATGAATGGAGTAATTCTATTTCGATGTTAGGCCTCATATAAGATTGTGTATTAATCTTTCCAGGTAGATATGAAAATTTTTTGAAATTTTCACAAGTTAAAAAAATTTGCTATAAAAGATTTATTATTTAGATGAAATTTTATGTGTCGAGTAAAGATGATTTTTGATGATATTAGTATTTGAAAATTCACGAAAGAGCTTTGCAATTCTTTTGCCTTTCTTGATAAAAGTTTTTCAATTTTTTCGAGTTTTACACACTAATCAGACACTGTAGTTTGTTTTCCAAAGAAAAGAGGGCGCCAATCTCGCCGAAACAAATGATTGACTTTGGCAAGTTTCAATCGAGAATTCATTTTTCGTCAATTAATTTGGCGTAATTAACAATTCACATTATCAAAATGCTACAACGATACAAGATATCGAAATACAAAAATTAGTACACTTTTGATAAATTGTATTCGTAAATTGAAACTCCGTTTCGTTAAACTTTGCAAAACACTTCGGCAAACTTTTTGCTAAAAGTGAAACAAAAGCTTTTAATCACCTCTCGAAATAACTCTTCCCCACTTTTTGACTTAAAATATTTTTCTCTTAGAAATTAAGAGTAAAAATGTACAAGTCAAATTGTTTTCACAATACAGCACACAGTAAATCATTCTTCGCTGTGTGACAACGCCCTGCTTTACCACAAACACGTCGCAAGAGGAAAAATTTCTTTTACCGACTGCTATAAATAAGTTTCACTGAAAGCAAACCGAAATAATTTGTAATTTATTAATTTTATAATAATCATAATAATAATTATCATTATTGTAAATAAAGTTATTTGAACATTATTTTATTGTTGTAAGTTTATTTGAATCGAAATCGAATGTTCAATTATCGAAAACATTCACCTAACACTCGCAACGAAAAATTTTCAATTTTATTTCACACCAAAAAAGTAAAAAATCTACGTATGATGTGTTTTTTATCTTACAGGTTTATCAAATTGTTCGTTTCTTTACATATTCGCCTCTATTCACTCGCTCAGTGCTTTGAAACACAGCTTTGTTCAAATTAATCTGCCATCTTATCAGCAAAAATGCATTGAAATTAATCTGAATTGAAACGCAGAGTAGCCAATTGATTTGAATGAAGCTGTACCTCGAAAGGCAAGCAATGATATTGTGACAAACAAAAGCCTAATTAAGTATCAGTTGTCGTCAAGCGATAATTATCGTTCCTCTTGTTTTTCAACGTTTAAAAGCGACAATTTTCTGCCATTCGTTAGCCATTATTGTGTTGCATTGAATTGAATCAAAATGGCTTCAAAAGGAAAAATAAGCATAATAGGATCGTAAGTGTTATGTGTCGAAGCATTCATGCATCACATTTCACTTTGTTTTACGTTTATTTTCAGAGGTCTAATCGGACGAAATTGGGCTATGCTCTTCGCTAGTGTCGGTTACAACATTTCTCTTTTCGATATCGATGAAAGCAGAATCGACGACGCATTGGTTGACATTAAACAACAGTTAAATAGTCTTGAATCAAAAAACTTATTGAGAGGCTCGTTAAATGCGGAGCAACAATTTAGCCTAATTGACAAATGCATTTCGATGGAAGAATGTTTACGAAACAGCATCTACTGTCAAGTATTTGTTATAATGAAATGCCTTTGCTTAGAGTTGCTCTTTTTTCACAGGAATGTGTTTTCGAAAAGCTCGAGCTGAAAGTTCAAGTTTTTCAGCAAATTGACAAATACGTCGATGATAAAACTGTATTAGCGAGTTCCACCAGTTGTCTGCTCCCATCCTCGTTCTCAGCCAATTTGAACCACAAAAGCCAAGTGATCGTTGCTCATCCTGTAAATCCTGCTTATTATATTCCACTGGTTGAATTGGTTCCCGCTCCGTGGACAGATGAAAAAGTTGTCGCTCGAACGCGCGAATTGATGACAGAAATCGGTCAGAAGTCTGTGACTCTTAAGAAAGAAATTGAGGGATTTCTTGTCAACCGTGTACAGTACTCGATTCTCAATGAATGCTATCGCCTTATCGCTGGTGATTATGTCTCAGTCGAGGACATTGATTCAGTGATGTGCGATGGTTTGGGACTGAGATATGCGTTTATGGGTCCATGGGAAACTGCTCATCTGAATGCGAATGGAATGAAGGAATATTTTGAGAAATATTCAAAGGGAATATACGATGTTTCGAAAACTTTCGGTGAAATACCAAAAATGGAAGGAGCAACCGCTGATCACATTGCGAACGAGCTCACATCGCGTATCCCGCTTGAAAAATTAAACGAACGAAGGAAATGGCGTGAAGAACGGCTTATTGCAATCACTCAGCTTAAGAAAACACTTGATAAACATTGAAAAATCGCTGCAGTCTATCTGTTTCATAGGAGAGCGCTTAAAATCGTAAGTTTTTTTTTGTTCAAGAAATTAAGATAAACACTTCATGCTTATGCCTATTTGTGTTTTTATAATTCAAATATTTGGTGAATTTTTTCTATCCACTCTCAATAAATTGTTGATTTAAAATTTAACAAAGCTTATTTTTGTTCTTACAAGAAAACTTGTACTTTTTGCGCCCGTTCCCGATTTCAATGAAACTTGGTATGCAGATAGAACTTCATTTTTGTATTAAGAGTGAAAATTAGTTGAGATTTTGGTCCGCAATCGAAAATACAAAATTTTTCGTCATAGACTTAATGTTAAAGTTTGCACGCGAATAACTTGCTTCACGCGCAAAATTCTCATCTATGATGGGGTAATTCTTAATACACTAATGAAGTTCTATCTGCATCACCAAGTTTCATTAAAATTTGGATCGAGCACGAAAAATATCGCAAAACAAACAAACAAACAAACAAACGAAAATTATGGTCGAGATTTTCACTCGCATTTTCTTTCCAAATGCTTGAAGAATAAAGATTGAAACTTGATAGTGAATGTTAGAAAATAGCAACTGCATTTTGAAAGAATGCTTTGTTTCTTTCGCTAAATCCACCAAATATTTATTTTTTGGATATTATTTTTATCGAGCGAAAACGATATCTGAATTGAAATCGTTCCTTTCGAACCTTTACTTTTGTTTGTTTTATTTAAGTGACAAAATTTTCTCGAATCATTGCACAAAATGCAAGTTGATCGAAATAAAACATAAAGTTTTAATGAAATATAAAACAGATTCAGTGAAACCTCCACTAAATGCCATAAAATTAAAAAGTTATCCTAAAGTTAACTAAATTAACAATGAATCTTTTCTAAAACGGTCAGATTTTTGCAACCGTAGCTGGCCACTGTATAACGAACTCTTGAGATAAGAGCAGAAATATTTCACTAACAACAGATATGGAAGCTGGTAATTCAGTTAAATTTATTTAAAATTTTTAAGATTAATTTCGCACACCATACAACATTAAACAATAAAATCTTGTGCGAGTTTATTCGCACATCGTTTATAAGATAACAGCGTTTATGTGTCACGCAAGCTTTAAGTAAAAAGAAAAAAATTCGATTGAGAAAAAAGACCAAATAAACGCAAGATATAAATTGTGTCCGTTTTCTCCTCTCATGTAACGAAGTGATGTATGATAAAATACTTTTATTAAAAAAATAAGATAAACCCGTGAATCGAGGCTTACGGCGTCGAGCAGTGCGTGCGAATGATTTGATCTCGCGTTCGAATCAATAATGTTCTCGAATCGAAACTATATAATTGCGTTTCATCTTAAGTGTGCGCTAGTAAATTATTGTTGCGACACATCGAAAGGCTTCGAATTACAATGCCTTTTTCAAACTCGGCAACGACTAACTCCGAATCTAATTCTGACATCAGCGATGTGAAAGAATTAAAGAAGATTCCGAAGCTTTTAAGAAGCACAATTAAGAAAATAACAAAAGGCAAACAAACGAGAAAAAAGATCGAAGAGAAAACAAGCTCGGCTGAACTCACTGAAATATTAGAAGATTCGGAAAAAGAAATCGACACAATCGACGAAGAAGATTTACGTAGTTTAAGCATTTTTAGTACTTATATTCAAAAAGTAACGTTTTCAGACGATTATAGGGCACAAACACTGAAGATTTGCGATCAAAATCAAGCAGTTCCATTTCAAGAGCAATTTTCTAATAGGTAAGCTATTCATGTTCACGAGTGCGTGTTTATCACTATTGAACTGACGTGAGCCCCTATGAATTGAAATCACTCGAGGCAAATGAAGTTAAAATTATTGCTACGCTTTATGGACCGTGTCTTAATGTTCTAAGCGAAAAATTTTTGTCATTTTAATGTCAGCCAGTGTTAAATTGAAAAGTTTATATGTTGACAATGTTTCTCTTTGAGTACAAATGCTTTTAAAGCTTCAAAAACGAACAAATGTCAAGACTTAATTTAAAATGACAAATTCTATCAATTCTTTGGCCATCTCGAATTGATAGGTTCGCGAAACAAAAACACATTTTACAACTGAAAAGTAATGACCGCTTCCATAGCTTATATAGCGTGTGTCGTTTCGATTCTGGAACTTACGCTGAGGTATATAAAGGTTCTTTCAAAGGTTGCAACGAAGTAATAGTTTTGAAAGTTATTCGTACCGTTTCAAAACTTTTACAAAATCGACTTCTTCATATCTCATTTAGCGGCACAGAAACGTACGAAGATGTTTATAACGAGTTAGTGATTAGCAAGTAAGAGTGTATTCAACAAGTGCGTGTGTGTTATTTAATTGTTCTAAAAACAGAGCACTTTCGCGACTTCACGAAACAGATTCGAACACGGCTCACTGCTTTCCAAAAATTTTAGATGCTAAACTCGTGAAAGGATCAATTCCAACGCATTTTATCGACAACAGAGAGAAAGGTAAAAAGCAATCGCCCGACCGAGAACCATTCTCAAAGTATCACGGCGCTCGTAAGTAAATAAATGATTTTTTAATCAAGAGTCGTTTATAAACTGAATTTACTTTTAGCTGTCGAGTATGTTGTAATCGCAATGAAATACTGCGGTGAGCCAATGTGGAAAACAATAAAGGTGCTTCTTGATATGCGAACAACAAATGAGCATAAATAGCAACTTTTCATAGGAGAACAAAATTAATGGCTATGCATTGCTTAGCGTTGCGAAACAAGTTACTTTCGGTTTAGCAGTCGCCGAGAAGCGATATATGTTCGAACATAGGGATTTGCACATCAGTAATGTTCTAATTAAGCCGACGTCGAAACCATACACGGTGTTCATTTTTGAAGATCAAGAGTATCACGTTCAAACGTGCGGCGTTCGTGCCTTTATCATCGATACAACCTTTTCGCGAATAACAATAGGTGCGAATGCTTCTGAGTTCATCTTTTTATCATTTCTCACTTCAACTAAATTGTAGATAATTTTGTTTACTACAAAGACATGAGCGAAATTCTTCGCAATAGACCAGCAAGCAACGAGAAAATAACGCTTCAAAGTGAAGTTTACCAAAAGATGGTTGAGGAGACAAAGTGAGTGACAAAGTTTTTTTTTGTCGAGTTTATTCAGGTTCATTTATTTAAATTTCATTTAAGAAATGAATGGGATGTGTGGAGACCAAGAACAAACTTATTTTGGCTAAATTATTTGTATAAAACAATGCTCAAGAGCGGACCTGTGAAACATTGCGCTGACGTTGCTGTGAAAGAATGTTTAAATCGATATGTTAAATACTGTTTTAATTGTAAAAACGTCCGCGAATTACTTCAGTACATCATAGAGACAAGCTGAAAAATAAATTTTGTTTAAGTCTTAAAAGCATTTTGAGATATTCTTCACTTGCGTCCGAAAGCTATTAAACCCTAAAATCATTGCAAATTTTCGTTTACATTTGCTTTTCATAAAGTAATAAACATTTTTATTGCTAATAATATGCATCTGAATATCAAAATATCCACTGGAGATACAGTTTCGGAAAGAATGTTTGCCCAGAATCGATCATTTAATATCTTATCACTCTGAAACGCATCAATTTTGACTTGGGTTCGCGACAAAATTAAAAGCATTTAAAAGTAAAATCAAGCACAGCAATCAATTTTGTTTTAACAAACAGCTTTCAGTATATTCGAGTGAAGGTGAATAATAAAATGTGTGTTTAAGTGAGTGAAGAATAGTTTTTCCATTTTTTCATATGACGATTTCATTATAATTTAATTAAGTTACTTTTGTGTTAGTTAGAACAAAAAGAAGTAAAAAGAATTCTTAAATAATTTTTAAAAATGTCGGAAGCAAAAATAGACTTCAACATTATTCAAACTTTGATTCTTTGGAAATGTAGTGAGCAACGTTTGTTCAACAGCTTCATTATTATTTCAGAAAATGTATTGCCGCTACTCATATTGTTTGCTCGCCGTTAGAACGTTGATCAGCAAATTGAACACAGTTTTCCTCGCTTTCTTATCACATTTGAAAGCGATTTCAAACAGTTGAATTTCAACGCAAAGTGAAATGTTCACTTTGTTCATAAAATNTTCACAATATTTTTTCAAAACTCATTTTAAAAATGTGGAATTAACGTGTGCAAATAATAAGTGATTTAAGTGTGACTTGTTTTGTTTTTTAAGAATAGTTCACGAGTTATCGTTTGTTTGTTAAACGACAGTTCTGAGCAATCATCAAGCTTTTTCATTCAATCTCATTGTTTTTTCGATTTCACCAATGGTAAGTTAAGAAATTATTTGCATTCTTAACACTTGTCGTTTTTAATGTTTATTTATAAAATAAAGTTTTATTTTAAATTGAGAAAAGCACCCTTAGCTTACGCCTCTCCATCAATTATCGCTCGGACAATTATTTTTTTCCGAAACTGTATTGCCTATTTTTCTAAAGTAGTATTATTA
>NCKU01005120.1:0-10732 GCA_003675995.1 Dinothrombium tinctorium
ATTTGTGTTTGTGTATTAAGTTTAAGTAATCCTTTGCTTCTTCGCAATTAGATTAGTTGTCAATTTCCGTAAAATGTTTTCAATACTTTGAGCAGTTAATATGGCACGCGAAGAGAAAGGTCACTAGGCGATTAGAAGTATTGATCGCGAATTCAAACTGTTGGCAGTGAGAGAAAAAGTTGGCAAATAATGTTGAAAGTAAAGGGAAAATTTAGATCCTCAATTTGTTACTTTAAATGAGGAAGTTTTTTAAAAATGCTAATCGGTGAACAATGGGCGAAAAAATCTTTTTGAAAGGGAAACTGTTGAAAATGCAGAGAAAGTGATTGCACGCCGTGCTGTTCGCATTGAACACAACATGCAGAAAAGGACACGAGCAGCTTTGGCAGAGGGATGGATTTGCTGGCTTTCGTTTGCGTCATTAAAAACTGGTTGTTGAGATTTTCGAAATTAACCAATTTTTTCCTCATTTTGAGGATAGTTTTAAAATTTCATTTTGGGTTTTCACGTTTATTGTTTTGCTGTCCGCAAAACGAAATCTCGCCGAAAAAATATTTGCTCATTGGATCGCAAACAGATGCTTGAAGGCAAATTGCGAACCTCTCATTTAAATCCACTTTCGATCGCTCGAAGTGAAGCAAAAGTTATTTAAGCGACTTAATTTAAATCACATTTATTTGTTTGCCATTATAAACCTTTGTTAACAAACTTGATTCGAATGCGACAGCATCTTGATTGCTGTACGTGAACTTTGCAGTGACATATTGAGGAAAATNTTCTTAAATGTCAGAAAAAAAGAGTCAAGCGCTGGTATTGTGGCAGAGACTGAAACAGTCCTACATTCAACGCAAGGGTTTTCACAAATCGACCTGTATCCTTGTTCTTGACGACATCTCGTTTTTTTATCACTTTTCTCAACTTCTCGCTTTCCTTCTTACTTACCAATCGTTTTCATTCTCGCCGCTCGTTCACTGCAACTTTCACCGAAACACTCTCGATTCAAGATTGCGAAACGCAATGCTAATAATAGATTGCGACGAATTCGAAAAAGTAATTAAATAACAAATTTAACCTGGTTTTATTGCCTAAATCTTTGCGTCACAACGAGCAGTTCGCGAAGACATATACTAATTTATTGAGCTACGCGTATAAAACTTAAAAACGTCAATTTATCACTTCCGCGTTGTGCTCGAATAAGCATTCGCAACAAACGCTATTTACTCGCAATTAACGCATGCAATCAACTCAGAAATTCGTTCACTTCACTCATTAATTTGTCGGGTCAGAGTTGAATTCTTCACTACCTAAACTATACCTACCAATCTGCGTGCATCATATCCGCTCTTTATTTCGCCAAGCTGTACAAATAAGCTGCAAAAATTCATAAGACAAATGAAAAGCTGGCAGAAATTCAAATTTAGCAAAGAACATTTGAGAATTTTTTCTCGATTCAGAAATTTTCCAATTTGGCTTACTATGTAAGCAAACCTTTTTCAATCGTTTTAATGCTGACGAAATTTGCGTCGCACCATCATTTTGTTTTCACAATAAATAAAAAAAAATCAACTACAAGTTTACAGCAAAGTAAAATAACACTTGTTTAATTGCTATTCGTTGAATTCAACTTAATCATATTTTATAGTCTGAAAATGCCCGAATTGATACAAAAGGAGAACACAAAAGAAGTCATCTGGGAAATGAACGAAGATATCGTTGTAAGTGGTATCAGTGGTCGTTTCCCGGAGTCGGACAACATTGATGAACTTAGCAAAAACTTATTTGAGAATGTTGATATGATCACAGAAGATGACCGGCGCTGGCCAATAGGTTTGATTTTCTTGTTTTTTTATTTTACTTATTAATATTCTCTTATTTAAAGGTCTTTATGGACTTCCGACGAGAAGTGGTAAAATAAAGGACTTGAGCAAATTCGATGCTCAATTTTTTGGAGTACATGGAAAACAAGCGAATCTTATGGACCCTCAAGCGAGATTGCTTTTGGAATTGACTTACGAGGCACTTTGCGATGCAGGTAAAAAAGATCAGTATTCAAACATAAAAAGTCAAAAAATTTGTTAAATAATTTAGGTATTAATCCCCAAACTCTACGAGGAACACGCACAGGTGTTTACATCGGTGCCTGTGTATCAGAAGTGGAAGAAGGTTTGGCCCAAGACGTTTCAAAAGTTTCCGGTTACGCTTTGACAGGATGCAGTCGTTCCATGTTCGCAAACCGTATTTCGTATACATTCGATTTTCAAGGACCAAGCTATGCAATGGATACTGCTTGTTCATCAAGTTTTCTTGCATTCCAACAAGCCATTTTGGGTATGCGAGCAGGCCAATGTGAAAGAGCTATTGTCGGCGGTGTAAATATTTGCTTGCGCCCAGTGACAGCGCTGCAATTTCATAAACTGAACATGTTGTCAAACGATGGAAAGTGTAAACACATGGATGCCTCTGCTAATGGATATGTGCGAGCTGAAGCTTGTGCAGTTGTTCTTCTGCAAAAGAAAAGCGAAGCCAAAAGAATCTATGCCACAGTTATTCATGCAAAAACGAACACCGATGGATACAAGAAAGAAGGTATAACCTATCCATCAGGAAGAGCTCAGCGTGATTTAATGTTGGAAGTTATCGATGAAGCCAAAATTGATCCAGCCGAAGTAAAATATGTTGAAGCTCATGGCACAGGCACTAAAGTTGGTGATCCCGTGGAAATTTCTGCCATTACCGAAGTGTACTGCAAAAATCGACAAAATCCACTTCTTATCGGAGGTGTAAAGAGTAATTTAGGACATTCGGAACCGTCATCAGGATTGTGTTCTTTGGCAAAAGTCCTCATTGCTTTTGAAAACAAATGCATTCCTGCCAATCTTCACTTTTCAACACCAAACCCAGATATCGAACCTCTCAAAACCGGAGCAATTAAACCCGTAATTGAAAACACACCATTTGAAGGTGGTCTCGCAGCTATCAATTCATTCGGATTTGGAGGTGTCAATGTCCACGCAATTGTAAAATCTCATGAAAAGGATTTGACCCCTGACAGCTATAAAATCGTCGACAAAGTTCCCAGACTCGTGAATATTTGTGGACGCACAGAACAAAGCGTTAATTATGTGTTTGATTTCATCGAACAGAATGAAAAGAAAGTAACCCGCGAATTCTTAGCTTTACTCAATGAAGTATCAAAAATTCCTTCTTCTTCTGGAATGAATTACAGAGGACATATGCTCATAAAAAACAAAACTGAAGAAAACGAATCGTACCCTCGAGAAGTTGTTCGAGTTCCGGAAAAGAAACCCTTATGGTTTGTCTTTTCAGGAATGGGAAGTCAATGGCCAGCTATGGCTAAAGCTCTAATGCCGATCGAAATATTCGCGCGATCCATACACTCTAGTGCAGAAGTATTGAAACCCTATGGAGTTGATCTTTTGCATTTGCTTCTCGAGGAAGATGAAGCTGCTTTGGACACAACTGTTGCCCCTTTCGTTTCTATAGCAGCAGTTCAAATAGCTCTTGTGGACATTTTAAGAGCTTGCGGCATTGAGCCTGATGGCATCGTTGGCCACTCTGTCGGAGAATTGGGTTGTGCTTATGCTGATGGATGTTTCGATCCAAAACAAATGATTTTATCAGCGTACTGGAGAGGAAAGTGTGTAGAAGACCACCACGTTGAAAAAGGTCTGATGGCTGCCGTTGGAATGAGTTGGGAAGAATGCCTAAAAAGATGTCCAGAAGGAGTTGTTCCTGCGTGTCATAATTCTGAGGACTCTGTTACCATATCTGGTCCCTATGAAATCACCAAAAAATTCGTTGCACAATTAAAATCGGAAAACATATTCGCACGAGAAGTGAAAAGTTGTGATGTAGCATTTCACAGTCCATATGTTGGCCCAATTGGCCCTGAATTGAAGAAACGGCTCGAAACAGTTTTACCAGAAAAGAAACTCAGATCGTCAAAATGGATCAGTTCATCAGTTCCAGAAGAACGATGGAACGAAGACTCATGCAAATATTCAACACCAGAATATTATGTCAACAATTTAACCTCACCTGTCTTATTCCACGGTGCTGTGAAATACTTGCCTAAAAATGGTATCATGATTGAAATCGCTCCCCACACCCTACTTCAAGCCATACTCAAAAGAAGTTTGGGAGCAGATATGACTTATGTTGGACTTATGAAAAGAGGTAACAACGAAAATAATTTGGACATGTTATTCCAATCTCTTGGCAAGCTTTATCAGCTCGGCTTAAATCCCACGATCGAAAACTTGTATCCTAAAGTTCAATTCCCCGTTCCCCGAGGAACGCAATCGATAGGTTCACTTGTCAAATGGGATCACTCTCAGAATTGGCTCGTGACACAATATCCAGAATACTTTAACCCAAGCAGCTCTTCTGATTATGTTGTTAAAGTCGATTTGCAAGAAAATGAAGATCAATATTTGACAGGTCATAACATTGATGGCAGAGTATTATACCCCGCTACAGGATATCTAATGTTGGCTTGGAAAATGTTAGCAAAAATCAAAGGACAGTTCCACGATAAAATTCCTGTCGAGTTTGAAAATGTCACCATTCATCGGGCTACACTTTTGCCTAAGTCCGGACAAACGAAATTCGTAATTAGAATGATGGAAACTAGCGGTGAATTTTCGATCAGCGAAGGCAGTGCGATTGTAGCCACTGGTCGAGTTTTTGTGCCTGAAGATCCTGTTCTTAAAATGACTCATATTATTGATGAAAACTTAGCTCAACCCGAAGACCCCAACTGTTTGAAACTTACACCAAAAGACATTTACAAAGAATTGCGAGTACGTGGATATGACTATGGTCCCAGTTTCCAAGGCTTGACTGAAGCTCTTGAAAATGGACGCTTGGGTAAAGTTAAATGGTCCGGCAGTTGGATTAGCTTTGCTGATGCTTGCCTTCAAATGACGATCTTGAGCAGAAATACGCGTGCTTTGTTTTTGCCCGTTCGTTTTCAATGTGTGCGATGCGATCCAAGAGTTCTTTTGAGTGAGGTTGAGCAAAATCCTGAACTGCCGGTCGCTTTTGATTACCGTATCAATGTATGTGCTACAAAGGGGCTTGAGATCAAAGGTGTTCGGTGCAACATTGCTCCAAGACGCACTGGAGCCCAACTAGCAGTGTTGGAAAAGTACGATTTCATCCCTTACAACGAGGAATGCGCTCTCACCAATGCAGACAAACAAGAAATCGAGGAATACATCCAAGTTACATCAACAGTTACTCGTAAACTTCTTGAAGCAAATGGAAGAAGCGGTGCTGAATTCATGAATGGATTTAAAGATGCAAGCGAAGATCAAATTAAGCGTTATTTGGATGCAGATCCAACTGATTTCGCCTTGTTGCATACAGTAAATGACATCAAAAGTTATGACAACGTGAAGGATTTTGAGGAAAAAGTACAAAAAGGTTTGATGAGACATCGCAGAGAGCTGCCAAAAGACATTTTAGCAAATGTCTATTTGCGCGAACGAATTCTACGCCCCTCTCTTGATGTAGTCGCTGAAAATTCATCGAAATTCCTAAATGTATTAGAAGTTAATGCAAGTCCACTTACCATGAGTCAAACTGTTAAGAACTTTTTAGAACTTAGCGGTGCAAGCGTAAACTATACTTTGGCGCATCCATCACCAGCAGATTTAGGAAACAGTGTTTCAAAAGACATATCAGTGACAGAATGGAACTTTTTGAAGAGCAGTGCTCCTTCCGAACTTAACAACATTGATCTTGTTTTGTACAAAGATATAAGCACATACTCAACAACAGCGAATGGTGTTGACTTGCAAGCTTTATTGAATTCAATGTACACTATTACGAAAACAAACGGCTTTGTGTTAGCATTCCTAAGACATGGTCTGACAGGTCCCGAGAGATTCTTATACGATACAAATAAGCAATCCGCCGGAAAACGAGTCGAAGAATTCAAGTCAAAAGCTTTAGAAATCGGATTTTCGCTCGTCGCTCAAAAAGCCGACGGAATGAGTTCGACCACACTTTTACTCAGAAAAGCCACAGACAAAAAAGCAGAGGACCAAACTCTTCTTCCTGTTTCTTCAGAAAAATTCGAATGGGTCGAAGAACTTAAAAACGCATTGAAAGAGTGTGCCAAGAAACCAGAAGGTCATAACTTATGGTTGATTGCAAATGATAAACCGACCAACGGAATAATAGGTTTTGTGAACTGTTTGAGACAAGAACCGAATGGTGATCGAATCAGATGCATTTTTAATTTGGGCACTTCAAAAATAAACATTGACTTCCGAAAATCACCTTTCACTGAGGTTCTTCGAAATGATTTGGCAATAAATGTGTACCTTGACGGTGCCTTTGGCTCTTTCCGTCATTTGACACTCGGAGACGTTGAAGAAGATGGCATGTGTAAGACTGAACACGCTTATTTGAATGTAATGACCAGAGGAGATTTATCGAGCTTGAAATGGTTCGAATCTGAAAATAAATTCTGCAATCCAAGAATTATGAATCCAAATGAAACATTGTGTAACGTGTATTATGCACCTCTTAACTTCCGAGATATTATGTTGGCGACCGGAAAATTACCTCCTGATGCCCTCCCAGGCGAAATTGCCTTACAAGACTGTATTCTTGGACTTGAGTTTGCTGGCAGAAATGCTGATGGAAAAAGAGTCATGGGAATGGTACCTAGCAAAGGCTTAGCAACTACAGTACTTGTAACTGATCCTGACTTTGTCTGGCCAATACCAGACGAATGGTCAATGGAAGATGCAAGCACAGTGCCTGTTGCGTACTCAACTGCTTATTATTCTCTAGTTGTACGTGGTGGACTTGAACCAGGAGAAAGTGTACTTATTCATTCTGGGACAGGAGGTGTTGGACAGGCTGCTATTTCAATTTGTTTGAGTATGGGTTGCGAAGTATTTACTACCGTCGGATCCAAAGAAAAGCGAGAGTTCCTTAAAAAGCGATTCCCACAATTGAAAGATCGTAACATCGCCAACTCTAGAAATACCAGTTTTGAACAGCATGTTTTGCGACAAACGAAAGGCAGAGGAGTGGACATTATCCTTAACTCATTATCTGAAGAAAAACTGCACGCAAGTCTCCGATGTCTTGCTCAACATGGCCGATTCTTAGAAATCGGAAAATACGATTTATCTCAAAACAATCCCATAGGTACTATTTTTTACCTATCTTTTTAATTCTAAAACAAATTTTTTAAAGGTATGTCCGCTTTCTTGAAAAACATCGCTTTCCACGGAATTCTTCTGGATTGCTTATTCGATGTCAAACCGAATGGACCACCGACAGCCGTTGCCCATAAACAAATGGTCGGGCAATTGATCCAAGAAGGAATCAAAACAGGAGCTGTAAAACCTTTGCCTAGCACGGTTTTCCCTTGCGATGAGGCTGAAGAAGCATTTAGATATATGGCAAGTGGAAAACATATTGGCAAAGTTTTGTTAAAGATCAGAAGCGAAGAAACTCAAAAGAATGTTAAGCCATCGCCAATTACATTGAATGCTGTTGCGCGAACTGTTTTCCATCCTAACAAGAGCTATATTATCACTGGTGGTCTCGGAGGTTTCGGTCTTGAATTGGCTTTTTGGATGGTTCAGCGTGGCGCCAAAAAATTGATTTTGACATCAAGATCAGGTCCCAGAGATGCATACCAAAAATTAAGTTTGAAACGCCTGCGAAACCAAGGTATAAATGTTATCGTATCTAACGCGAATGTGGCAACTTTAGAAGGCACCAACAAATTGGTTGCTGAAGCTGAAGCTCTCGGTCCTATCGGAGGTATTTTCCATCTTGCAATGGTACTAAGAGACGGACTTTTTGAAAACCAAACCGTTGAAGCTTTTGATGAAGTTTGTAAAACAAAAGTTGATGGCATCATTAACTTAGATAAAGTGTCTCGTCAAAAATGCTCCGAATTGAATTATTTTGTGACCTTCTCTTCCGTAAGTTGCGGTAGAGGAAATGCTGGACAAACCAATTATGGTTTTGCCAATTCTGCTTTGGAAAGAGTGTGTGAAAATCGACGCAAAGATGGCCTTCCGGGTATTGCTATCCAGTGGGGTGCTATCGGAGACGTCGGAGTAGTTATTGAAAAAATGGGTGACAATGAAACTATCATCGGTTCGACAGTACCACAAAGACTTCCATCTTGCTTTGCTGCTTTAGATAGATTCTTGCAAAGTCCACACTCAGTTTGTTCCAGTTTCATTCGTTCAGAAAGGAAAACCGAAAAAACCGCTAAATCGTCTCATTCCCTTATTGACATGATTTCAAAGATTTTGGGTCTTAAAAATCAGTCGAGTCTTCATCCAACGACGACTTTGGCGGAATTGGGATTGGACTCTTTAATGGGTATCGAAGTAAAGCAAACACTTGAAAGAGATTATGAAGTTATCTTATCAATGTCCGAAATTCGCTCTCTTACCATCAATCAACTGAAAGAAATTAGCTCTGGAAATTCTGCAGCTGTCAAAGACTCAGGTAACACTGCAGTGCAATTGGACATAATGATGCCAATAATTAGTATCCCTACTGATGTCATCATCCGCTTGAACGATGTTAAAGAAGGAAAACCGATCTTTTTCGTACCTCCAATTGATGGCATATTTGATTTAATCACACCTTTGGCCAAATTAATCAAACGACCTGTGATCGGTCTCAACTGGACCGCAGACTTAAAGGAATTGAATAGCATCGAAAAAGTCGCTGAATTTTACCTCAAAATTTGCAAACAGTATGATTCTGAACAAAAATACGACATTTTAGGCTATTCATTTGGCTCTGTAATTGCATTCGAAATGGGTCTTCAATCTCCTCTCTCAAACCTCATATTGCTCGATGGTTCACCTACTCATTTGGCTTCAAGTGTTCAGCAATATGGAGAAAAAGTGCAAGCAGTTTCTGAAGAACAGCAACACACTGAAGCGTTAGTTTTGTTGCTCACTCAATATGTATCAATCGACTACGCGAAAACGAAGTCAGATCTTTTAGAGATTCATGACATTGAAGCTCGCAATATCAGAGCGACAGAAATATATTTGGACAACAAGGGACCTCGATGTGAACCGGAAGCAATTGCTTTTGCTGCACAAGCATTCTACCAAAAAGTTAAGATGCTGCACGGGTACAAGACAAGCAAGAAGTTTGATGGTAACGTTTTCTTGATTCGAGCCGAAGAATTGCTGATGAAAAATGTTGACGATACTCCAGTATTACAAGATTACGGTATTTCAGAGGTAATTTCATTTGCATCTAACTTTTTTCATCTCTCTAACTCATCTTTTTCTCAAACATAGGTAATCACAGGAGAATGTACCGTTCGTACGTTTAAAGGAAATCACAAGACATTTATCGTTAACAATTTGAAAGCAATCGCTTCGATATTAAATGACAAATTGTGTTAAGCATACATAATATTTGTAACGTTTGATCTAATATCCTGTAGTGTTGTAAATAAGTTACCGCTTTTGTTTCGGGTCATGTTTGCAAATTGCTTTATTTGTTGGTTCAATTACACTTTTTGTTGTAATCACCAACCAAATGTTTCAACAAAATAAATTTTTTTTCTTACCTGTTAATTAACAATTGCTACGTTTGTTGGTATAACTCGCTGTTGAATGAGCAAAAGGAACGGACAACAATTCAAGATTGAACCACAAATGAGAGCAGCATATCAAAATCAAGTCAAAGTTATTAAAGTTGAATTTAAAGGTGCAAAAACTGAAATTTACTATGAATTTGGTCTAAAAGTAAATCTTAACTTTTTTAATTATTGAGTGAGTTAACTTACAACCCGTTCAAAATTCATAAAAGCTCATTTATTCATATGTAGAAAGACAAAAATTATTTTTAAGTTTCATGAAAACTTTCGCTAAAATGTTTAGTTAATCGTTTAAAATATTGAGTACTATATTTGTGTGAAAATAAGTCGCACTTTCAATGACAGAATGTTAAAAGATTATTTTCATTAAACTTTGTGTGGATAAGATAAGCAAAACATTCTGTCATTGACTGTGCTTATGACTTTAAGATCGAAGATTGAACGCTTATCTTTCGGTTTGTCGATCTATGCTTGCCTCTTATAATTTTGCTAAATTAAGCACTGAAATAGTCTCATTTAAAGCAGTGATAACAACACTATAAGCATTGCTGTAAGCAGTTAATGTGATTTAGGTAGTTTATTTTACGTAAAATACAAAATGAAATGCGAATTTAAGTGTAAAATTACGTAAAATGATTACTCAAAAATAAGCAAATCACCATTTGTATCTCATGATCAAAATCTTAATATTTCATGCGATAATAAGATTTATGGCTAGAAATTTTACATCGTTTCTTCCGAAAATCAAGCAATATCTCTATTACGTAATTATTAGGGCTGGCAATTTCGGCAGATAAAAAGGACAAAATTCGGCCGGCGATCGGCTCAAAAAATTATGAAATTTCAGCAGGTATTTCAGCGGACAGAAAACTGTTTTGTTTAAATAAAGAAATTAAAATGCACAATCATTAATATTCATTATTCTCTTTATTAAAAGAAAGCCTATTTTCACTTAAGAAAACTTTGTGTTGCGAGAATGAACGCTCCACAACAAGAGTGGTGATCGGATCGAAATATTTTTCACTGAATTTGTTGTTGTTTTTTTTTTAATTATTTCACAAAGTTATAATAGGCAAAGATTCTTCGAGGCACTTG
>NCKU01005121.1:0-10731 GCA_003675995.1 Dinothrombium tinctorium
TCATTAGCAAACCATTTCAATATCAACTCAAAAATTCGAACGCAACTGATGCAACACAAGTATCAATAGT
Organism: Dinothrombium tinctorium; assembly: GCA_003675995.1. Classification (NCBI taxonomy): domain Eukaryota; kingdom Metazoa; phylum Arthropoda; class Arachnida; order Trombidiformes; family Trombidiidae; genus Dinothrombium; species Dinothrombium tinctorium. The sequence continues at coordinate 71 of NCKU01005121.1, forward strand.
CACTCTCTCGCCCTGCTCGTCGTCAACAAGTACAGTAAGAGGCAAAACAATTCCCCATCCCAAATGCGTATATGCATGCTAGATTGGGGAATTATTTTGCCTCTTACTGTAGTTTTCCCAAATGGTATTTCTCAAACAGTTTCACAGCAAAATGAATGCTTCGCGTATAACTTTCGTTCAAAATCGCGAAAAGGTGCTTCTTTCTATTGGATCAATTCTATGTACAAATCAGACGGAAGTTCGGACGAGTCGTGCTCAAATCGGTCGAAAAAGAGAAAGAGAGTGAAACGGAAATCAAAAAGGATAACAAAAGCAATGAGAGCGATGTCAAAAGTAAATGACGAAATCAGCAGAAAACGGCAAATTACAGATAATTCGGTTGAGACAATCGACTTAACACAATCAAGCTTTAAATCACAAAGTATTCTTTCACACTCGCAAAGTGATCTCATGTTTGATAGTCATTGTTCATCAAATGTACAAGCAAATGATGAAATTAATTTACAAGCCTTCAGTGAAAATCGAGCAGAAGCAAACACAAAAATAACACACGTAAGAGTTGTGAGCGAAAACGAATGATTTCCGATTCCCGCTCGACTTAAAGCTATTTTAGAAGAATCAAACGATTTCGATTTATTGGAAGACTTCGAATACATAGACAAGTGGATTTAAATGCAATTTAGCTCTCGTCACAATCGTAAAGTCATTTTCACAAACATTTGTAATTAAAAAGTTGGCAATAAAAAAATTCAAATTTTGCGCGCAAAGAACAGTTTGTTCGCTTCAAACATTTGACGGCGAGTCAAAAGCGAAAAGCGTTGAATACAACGCGAGCGCAGTGAAAGCGTGAATTTCGGCTTTCGAATTGCACGTGTTTTTGAAAGCAAAAAGCACAAATTTTTTTAAAAGAATCCTTAAATCGTGTTTTAAAATGTCTGAAAACGGCGAAAATCATTCGACACTCACTGAGAATGAAGCGAAAATCGTGAAACAAATCGAAGTAAGCTTACGCTTTTTTTGCGTTCCTCACGCAAACGGCGGCATTTCATTTCACTCGTAAAAATATGGCAACTTTTTTAATCGAGTTTTAGGCGAAAATAATCTGTTCCTTTCTATTTTTAAGTATTATTTCGGTGATATTAACTTGGCAAAAGACAAGTTTTTGCGTCAAGAGACCGCCAAAGACGATGGATGGGTGCCATTCGATGTTTTATTAACATTCAATCGTTTGAAAGCATTGACCCAATCAGCAGCAGAAATTGTCGATGCATTTCGCAAATCGAAAAGTGATCTGATTGAAATAAGTGAAGACGAGACGAAAATTCGTCGAAACGTTGCGAAACCACTGCCCGAAATGACCGAAGACTACAAGAAAAACCTCAATTTGCGAACGGTTCATCTAAAAGGCTTTCCGAGCGATGCAAATTACGACGACATTTATGAATTCTGTTCATTGTATGGCCAAGTCGAATCTTTGGAGATGAGAAGAACAAAAGACAAGAAATTCAAGGTTTGAAATTGGCTTTATCAAAGTTTTACTCAAAGTTAATTTTCAGGGCTGTGTTTTCGCTGTTTACAAAACCATCGAAGAGGCAGAGAAAGCTGTCGCTGGTGATTCGAAGTACAAAGATGAAAACGCTTTATTGCGAGAGAATAAGTAAGAGATTCAGCAATTCTGCATTCCTCTCAGCTCATTGAGCTAAAAAAGCTTTATTTTCCTATTGTTCGGTCACAATTTGTGAATAAATACTTGAAATGTTTTTGTCTTTCCCTTCTGTTAAGTCGAAGCTAATCATTTTCAATAAAGAGTTAATTATGTTCTTTACTTTTATTAAATGATCGTGTTATCAAAGTCTCATTTTAACACATTTTAATAAGCAATTTTATATCAAATTTTTCATTTTAGAGTTCGTTATTTTGAGCGAAAGAATGAATATTTGGCGAATAGAAATAAGCGACGAAAAGCGAAAAAAGGAGATAAGCAAGAAAACGAAGATGGTGATGGTGTTGGCGATGATGTAGAAAAGTCGAATCCTGTGTTGACTGAAAAAGCTGTTTTAAAATTAAAGAACATTCCGCCTAATGTAGGTTTTGAAGTGATCAAATCAAAATTGAATGAATTTGAGAAAGTAATGTTCGTCGACGTTGAAAAGGCATCTACAGAGGTAAATATTGCTGTTTATAAAAAGTTCGTTTTTAAAGTTATTTTTTAGGGCTTTGCGCGATTTGGAAATGAAAATGGAGCTGAAAATGTAATCAAAAAGATAAGAGAAAAGAATAATATTACTGATGAAGAGGGTCTTTGTACAATTGATATAAATGGTAAAGAGATAACTCTTGAATTAGTGACCGGCGAAGAAGAAATCGCTTATTGGAAAAAGTTTGCTATGGTCAGAAATGAAAGAAATCAAAAGAAAAATCATAAGAGATCGAAGAAAAATCCGAAAGCTTATTTTCAAAACAGTAAGTTAAAGTTACATTAAAATTGTCGATTTAAATCACTTTTAATTCTTCAGAAGGTAAAAAGCGAGCAGCAGAGGAAAGTGAAGAGCCTGCCAACAAGCAACTGAAAACTGAAAATGAATAAATGAGAGTAATTATCAAAAGCTATATAATCTAAGTTTAAATCATGAATTGATACATCTCTCAATTATCATTTTGCTTTTCCCATGAAAGTGTTTGAACTCATATTTTGTATTTAATCAATAAATTTTGCTTCATTAACTTAAGTCACAAAGCAAGAGTTAAGTGGCTGCGATCTATCGATAGATCATTCAATATTATTTCGCAGATATAAAGCAAGAAGCCGGTATTGAAATCGCATTTCGCACGATCAATCGCCCGAAGAAGAAAAACCTTGGCTTTGAAATGCGTTTTTTATTTGCGAGCGAACGTTTGCTGAAATACTTGTTGTGCGAGTTCTTCAACTGTTTGGGCATCATTCAGTTTTGAATGCTTCAAGTTGCTAATCTCTTTTCAAGTATATTTTGGAATGAGGTCACGAATATGTCAAGTATTTACTTGAAATTTTATTTTCCTGTATATAACAATTGCCTGGTATTCTACAGAAAGAGTTCGCAACCCGGGATCAACTTTTTTTCGCATTACCTGTTTTGATTATTGACGCTGTCGTCAATATTTACGTAAGATTGCGTGTGAATCAAGTAGTTGCTGCTGCTACTTCGCTGTTTGAAATTCACAATAATTGACCTCTCCGTGAAAATCTCAAGAGTGAGCAGTCAACGAACTTCTCGCGCTTCTCACAACTAATTATTTCAAAGTTTTTCATTTATCATCTTCATCATCTCGCGTTTGTACAATGTTTTAAAAGTGAAATGTCTGATTCCGAATTCGAAAGGATTCGAAGACATTGCTTGAAAGCGGGTCAACTTTACGAAGATCCTGATTTCTCTACAAATCAATCATCTGTATTCTATCATCAAACACCACCATTTACATTTGTTTGGAAAAGGCCGAAAGAAATATACTCGAATCCCGTGTTTCTCGACGAGGATCCAAAAAATCACAATTTCGACGTGACTCCGGGTAGACTTGGTGATAGTTGGTTTGTTTCGTGCATTGGTTGTTTAAATTTGACCAAAGGACTTTTTTATAGAGTTGTACCCGCAGATCAAAGTTTTAATGACAATGAATATGCCGGCATTTTTCGTTTCCGCATTTGGTGGCATGGTGAATGGAAAGAAGTGCTGATCGACGATCGCCTACCAACTGTAAATAATAAACTTGTATTTATTCAGTCATTGAATTCCAATTATTTTTGGGCTCCCCTTTTGGAAAAAGCCTACGCCAAATTACACGGGTCATATGAAGCGTTAAAATATGGATCAACAATGGAAGGATTGTCTGATTTAAGTGGTGGTGTGACTGAAAATATAAGTTTAAAAACGGATCCGAATTCTTTTTCATTGTTGCTGATCAAATTACTATCGATGACATCGGTGGTAACTGCAATTGTACAAAAAGAAAATTTTAATAATACATCGCTAAGTCCGAAAAACTCTCGTTACGAGAGGTTAGCAAATGGGATTACACTTTCGGTAAACTATCGTGTGATAAATTTCGAAAAATTAACAACAAACGAGGGCGAAGTTATTCAATTGATACGTTTAAGAAATCCACTCATAACGTGTCCTGCTTATATCGGCGCGTGGAGTCAGGGCGCACCCGAATGGGAACGGTTGTCGAACAAGGAAAGAACTAATTTGACGTCGAATTTAGCAGAGGGAGAGTTTTACATGTCTTATCAAGATTTCATGAAAACCTTCACCAATCTTCAAGTGATACACTTGGACTCAGAGACGAGTAAAGACGAGCCTAGTCTAAAAGGCAAAAAAGCGTGGTGCATAAGGTTATGGAAGGGCATCTGGAGAAAAGGTGTAACTGCTGGCGGCTGTCGCAATAATTTTGATACGTTTCATTTGAATCCGCAGCTTTTGTTGCATATTAATGACAAAGATGAAGTAATTATAAGTCTTAATCAACATTCGGTTATTGACGCAAAAGTTGTTGGCTTTTCTCTCTATCAATCAACTACGAATGATGAAAGATTAGATCGCAATTTCTTTAAACGGAATCGTAGTTACTTCAATTCGGATTACACAAATTCAAAGGGCATCACTGCAAGATGTAAATTGGAACCCGGTTTTTATGTGCTACTGCCGACTACTTATGAACCCGGACAGGAGGGAATGTTTTCCTTGCGGATATATTCAAGTTCGCCGTTGAAGTTAAGTTGTTTAGACGCAAATCCATCTGTTTTGAAGCCAGCAATTATAAAAGCACCGCCGTCGTTTGATTCGAAATTCAGTCAATATGAAACAATGTTTATGCAACTCGCAGATGAGGTTAGCGCAAAGTGTACCATTTACGTTTCATCATTTTTGCCGTCTTTTGCCGAATCTAGCATAAAACGGTGAACGCCTTCGAGTTACAAGAATTGCTCGAATGCTGTTTGCCGAACGATTACGTGAAAAGTTGTGCGACTATTGAAGTTTGCAGGCAAATAGTGACCGCGATGGATGTAAGTATTTAATTAGTTTGCTCCAACTTTAATTGAAAACATGTGATTGCTGTTTCCTCGTTCAGATCAAAGGGTTCGGCAGATTGCATTACAACGATTACAAAAATATAATGTGCTCGTTGAAGTATTGGCAGAATATATTCAGAAATCACACGAAAGGCACTTCTGGCATATTGAGAGCGGAAAAGATGCAAGAAGCTTTGCTCGACATCGGCTTTCAGCTGAACAACGAGATACTTTCGTTGCTTATGTTGAAATATATGAGAAAAGACGGCACTCTCCGTTTCGGCGATTTTGTCTCGTGTATTCTACATTTGAATGTGATTTTCGCTTTGTTTGAAAAGAAAGACGCGGCGAAAAGCGGCTCGATTGTTCTCTCGCTTCCCGAATGGATAAAAGCGTCGCTTTTATCTTAAATTGTTGTAATTCAAATCAAATCTGTACAAAAAAAAAATTGTTAAATAAGTTTTATCGCCCCAATTTTCAATGATGCATCTAACGGCAATGAGAATAAAAATTTGCTAAACTTTCGTAAAAATGCGAATTAATTTTTGAACAATTGAATAAGTTAATTATTAAAGAGTTTATCGAGCGATAATACGCATGCAAGATACACCCTTTAATAATAAATATTCAATTGCTTTCTTAGCGAATAATTTAGCGAAATATGAGTAATGCAAAGAATCGAGTCGAGATCAGCGCTTTTGCGTAAAGTAAATAACACGAAATTGTCATCGAATCAATATTTAACAGGCAAGTGCTTGTCTAATGAAATTAGGTACAAATAATAAATAAAAAACGAATGACAAAACCATGTAATCGCTGTTATGCAATCTTCCGAATCAATATTTTGTTTTTGTTTTTCGTGAATATAGAAAAGCTTCTCACTTTATTCATGAGTTGCTTTCATTTTGAACATGTTTCTCTTGTCAAATTTTGACTAATCGCTTTTAGATAATTTTCAAAATTTACTCAAAGCCATAATCTGCAAATCAACAGCTCTTAGAATTGGATTAACATTGTCAAATAGCTTTCGTCCTTGCTCTATATCCAATGCGGCAGATCCGATTACGAATTTAAATGTTGTTTAGTAAACATTCACCAACTTTTATAATTTTTATTACGCTTTGAAAAATTAAATCATTCGAAGGCGTAACTCGAGCATAATAAAAAAACAGTTCTCGGAAATAAAAAGTGTTTCGTCTTTTTTCTATTGCATCAAATGCTGCATCATATTTAATGCGGTGCTGACTGAGAAATCGCAGTTTGGAAAATGAAAAACAAACATGCAAATAATGAATTGCACTGTTTCACTTCTAAATAAATTCGATCGTAAAATGACATCAAATGTTAGAGACGCTTCTTCTCGAGATGGATGCAATTTTTCGTGTTATTCTGCTCTCATTGATCTGCGGTAAATGAAAGTTGTTTTTTTCGCTTTTTTAAATTTCATCTGCGCTTAGGTTTCATAGCTGTACAAGCGGATAATCCGACAACCGTAGCTAATGGTGTAGTTGAAAACATCGATTCTAATGAAAAAATTGTGAAAGTAGAATGTAAATGCAGCTGTCCGGCGGGACCACCTGGAAAACCAGGACGCGACGGCTTTCCTGGTATACCTGGCATTCCAGGACTCAAGGGACTTAAAGGCGATAGAGGTAACTGCGCGACTGAAAATGCATCGTGTGAGGCTGGTCTGCCTGGATTACCTGGTCTTCCAGGAGTACCAGGAGTTTGCGATGAAAGTAAATGTATTGGACCTCCTGGTCCTCCTGGTCCTAGAGGATTTCCTGGTCTTCCCGGTATTCCTGGGCAAAAAGGTGAACGTGGATAATTTGCTTAATTCATCATTTTTGTACTTTAATTATACCCCATTTAAATAGTGTTATTGATGTATTGAAAATAATGTAAGTTTAAGAGCAAAAGGCTTTTATTTTATATTAAAAGACTTTTTATGAAAAATTATAAAAAAATTTGTTTACAAAATAAAACAAGCTCCTTTATCTTAATAAGTTTCGGCCAACTTACAATGCTTGCGCCATATTTTATCGAATTCACATAAAGCAGCAATCATCATTTAAGGTACAATTGCTTTTTGAAGTAAAAGCTTGTATTAAAAAATAAAATAATTTAATTTTTGATTAATTAAAATAATTTTTGTATCTTAGAGCAAATTTGTAAGATTCTTAGATAAAGATTCAAAATTAGAGATTCTGCAAAATGAAGCTTTAAAAATTGGTTCTTGATATGAAAAGTTAGTCCGCGTTACAATTTTGAGCGTTCTTTAAAAAAAATCTCAATTTCATGCTGCTTTAGATTCGAATGTCTTCTCGCATTTCTCTACAAATTCGCTGAAATTAATTCTATCAATATTTCTGCTTAGAAGATCCAAAAAGTACCAATCTCCGACGTTAATCTCCTGAATAATTTTGTTGAGTGAGCGACGAGCGCTAGGAAAGCAGCGACTTTGAGTTACTAGGATTCGCACGAACGGCAGTGAAATTGTGAGTACGCGAAATATGAGCAAACATAGAGTGACAATCAGTAAGAACCACATCCAGAACCAAAGAAAAATGTAGATCTTCTCATTTAAAATGTTTATTGGAAGCAAGCATAGAACGTCGTGCTTTTTCACATCTCCACTTGAGCCGTACAAATGGAATATGCACTTGGCCATTCGCGGAAATACTCTGAGCATCGGATCAAAGCGAAGTTCTGGACTCCAATCTTCGAACATCAACACTCGCCATCCATAGGACATGAATGTTCCACCCAAAAATTTGTTTATCAAGTACATTTGGAAAACAACATTGCCGAAATTCAAAAATTCGGTGAAGACATAAAAAGCGAAGAAAGAATTGCTTGTATTGAGATTACATCTGAAATAATTGAGCAATAACCTAATGTTGTACTCTTTTTGATCCTCGGGGATCACTGCCGAATCGAGGCCGAGTATTAGACGCTTGACGCGTCCGCCCTCCTTCAATTTCCACAAGTAGCGCGGTATGTAAAACAAAATCGCTTGTATAAAGAGCATAAAAGGAACCCATTGATAGTATTTATGGTAGACTTTTAAGTCTCCATTCTTTGCTTGAGCGATACCAGGATAAGGAACTCCCTTTGTACCGACCGTGTCTTCCCACGCTCGTTCCACGCTAAACGTCGAGTGAATCCAACAAAAAGTGTTCATTAATTTAGTAGGCACATTACTTTCTTCTGTGCAGTAAATAGGTTCTCCAAAGTACTCGTGAGCACTCATTAATAATGTGAAAGCCAGCAAAATAATAACAGTTAGTCGATAATGCAGTCGACAAACAACATTATCGATGGTGACCGATTGAGAATGGATAAGAAACTTGAGACCAGAAAAAAGTCCGAACATTTTGAATAATCAAAAGTTGAAATGGACAAAGTTAAACGCTCGGCAGGCGTTTTTTACACTGTGAACAATTTGATTTTCTTCTCGCATATGCATCAAAGCTTGCAACTTGTTAGCATAAATTTCCAAATGGGAAACAAAAGACGGATTTCCGATTGACGAAATAGTCAGCTCCAACCTTTATCAAAAAGCGAAATGCGAGAAGCGGACTTTATTCTTAAGAATTAACTTTCCTAGTCATAAAAAATTGTAGACGTCAAATTTTTTCTCAAGAAAGTGAAAAAACTTTTAAACACTAAACGCTCAATCAAAACTTTCTGAATTTTATTATTATCTTTAATTTTTCATCATGATGAATTTGAATAAATAAAACAACTTTAGAAAGTGAATTTAATTGAAATAATTATTGAAAAGATCAAATTAAAAATTTTGGATGGAATGGGAAAAACACTGCGATGATGCAATGAGTATTGAAAATAGAGCAACACAAATTTCACTAACAAACTTTTTATGATCAAACAGTGTTTTTGTTGAGGACTTTTTTTAAATAATATATAAAAAACAAACAAACAAATAAACACGAGATCGACAAATGATCACAAGACGCGCAAATCAAGCTTAATATGAAAATACTAAATTCACGTATTATTTGAATTTAAGGAACGGAAAAATCACTTATTTTGATGCAAAAAATGCATTTGGATATGTAAGCAATTCAATTTTCACACATTGCTTAAGTTTTAAATGAAACTTTTTGTTCGAATTCGATTCACAGAAATGTTTTTGTTTGAATTCTAGTAAAACAGATTTTGCCATTCATAGCAAAAAAAGCTCATCAAAAATTGTAAACATCTTTTCGAAAGTTATTAATGAAGAACACTGTTTCTCATCACTTCACTTTATTTAAAGATGTTTGGTTCGCTCAAAAAGTCAGAATGCGAACGCTTTGACCGAGGAAATGTACTGGTTTAGCATCGCTACTTTTTCCTTACTCCTCGGTAAACGTTATTCTATTGAAATGCTTTTGTAAATTTGACAAAATTTGTTTTAAGGCTCGTTTGCTGCGTCGACAAATCCGGAGATCGGATCCGGTGTGTCGTCGGAGGAAAAAAATCTCAACCAAGCATACAAGAGAATTGGAAATATTTTGGCGAAATGTAGCTGCGACTGTCCTCCTGGACTGCCTGGTAGAGAAGGTCTCATGGGCTTTACGGGCATTCCTGGTTTGCCGGGTTTGCCTGGTGAAAAAGGAGACAAAGGAGCGTGTATCCCAGCAGGAACTATCTGCACACCAGGAACGGATGGTCCTCCGGGTCCTCCAGGTCTGTCTCGCTATGTTGGCCCTCGTGGTCCACCGGGACAACCAGGGCCGGTTGGTGAGCCTGGACTTCCAGGTTTACGAGGTCAAAAAGGAGAACCAAGCACCAACGAAGCAGTTTAAAGCGACGTTTCGTTTATATTTTATCGTAACCATTGCAAGCCTTATTGCTTAATGCTTTGTACAAATAAAATTAATGTGGGGTATAATTAAGTTGTTTAAAATCATAACAATTTTAAATTGTTTATAGTGATTTGTTTAATAAAATTAAAATCACAAAGTTAATTCACCGGTTTGATTTACTTATTATAAAAACTGAGCAACTTTTTCTATTTTTTTATAATCTAAGAAAAAAGTGCCTCGAATCTTAAGTCATTGAAGTATTTTATACATCGAGGAGAAATCTTTCTTTTCTAATAATTATACTATAGAACTAGAGAGAAAATATTGGTAAATGGCGCAAATTTTGATATGTTGTATGCGCTTTCATCAAAGAAATCAAATCAAACTACTGGATGTTGCTTTTAAAACTTTTGCCTATTTTTAGTTTTGTTGGTTTAAAGTTTTTTTTTTGGTTTTTAAAGAATTATTTTTGAACCAGCAAATGAATGAAAGTTTAAACTAAATTACACTTAAACATTCACATCAATTTAAATTCTTTGCCTGGAATAAGTTTTACAAAGACAAATTTTTACATCCATGAAAAAAAATTAACGTTGAGAAACTTTTTACTTTGAGTGTTTTTTAAAAGTTTTTAAGAGCTCTTTGTAAAGAGCAAGTTGCATTGTTAAATCGTTTTAATCACCTGAGTTTTGATTCATATAAAGAGGAAATGAAAAAAAATTTTAAAACGAAGGTCGATTTTGTTGTTGTTCGAACATTGAAAAGATCAAATTTCTACGCGATGTTTAATTTAGAACATC
>NCKU01005122.1:0-10731 GCA_003675995.1 Dinothrombium tinctorium
ATTTGTGTTTGTGTATTAAGTTTAAGTAATCCTTTGCTTCTTCGCAATTAGATTAGTTGTCAATTTCCGTAAAATGTTTTCAATACTTTGAGCAGTTAATATGGCACGCGAAGAGAAAGGTCACTAGGCGATTAGAAGTATTGATCGCGAATTCAAACTGTTGGCAGTGAGAGAAAAAGTTGGCAAATAATGTTGAAAGTAAAGGGAAAATTTAGATCCTCAATTTGTTACTTTAAATGAGGAAGTTTTTTAAAAATGCTAATCGGTGAACAATGGGCGAAAAAATCTTTTTGAAAGGGAAACTGTTGAAAATGCAGAGAAAGTGATTGCACGCCGTGCTGTTCGCATTGAACACAACATGCAGAAAAGGACACGAGCAGCTTTGGCAGAGGGATGGATTTGCTGGCTTTCGTTTGCGTCATTAAAAACTGGTTGTTGAGATTTTCGAAATTAACCAATTTTTTCCTCATTTTGAGGATAGTTTTAAAATTTCATTTTGGGTTTTCACGTTTATTGTTTTGCTGTCCGCAAAACGAAATCTCGCCGAAAAAATATTTGCTCATTGGATCGCAAACAGATGCTTGAAGGCAAATTGCGAACCTCTCATTTAAATCCACTTTCGATCGCTCGAAGTGAAGCAAAAGTTATTTAAGCGACTTAATTTAAATCACATTTATTTGTTTGCCATTATAAACCTTTGTTAACAAACTTGATTCGAATGCGACAGCATCTTGATTGCTGTACGTGAACTTTGCAGTGACATATTGAGGAAAATNTTCTTAAATGTCAGAAAAAAAGAGTCAAGCGCTGGTATTGTGGCAGAGACTGAAACAGTCCTACATTCAACGCAAGGGTTTTCACAAATCGACCTGTATCCTTGTTCTTGACGACATCTCGTTTTTTATCACTTTTCTCAACTTCTCGCTTTCCTTCTTACTTACCAATCGTTTTCATTCTCGCCGCTCGTTCACTGCAGCTTTCACCGAAACACTCTCGATTCAAGATTGCGAAACGCAATGCTAATAATAGATTGCGACGAATTCGAAAAAGTAATTAAATAACAAATTTAACCTGGTTTTATTGCCTAAATCTTTGCGTCACAACGAGCAGTTCGCGAAGACATATACTAATTTATTGAGCTACGCGTATAAAACTTAAAAACGTCAATTTATCACTTCCGCGTTGTGCTCGAATAAGCATTCGCAACAAACGCTATTTACTCGCAATTAACGCATGCAATCAACTCAGAAATTCGTTCACTTCACTCATTAATTTGTCGGGTCAGAGTTGAATTCTTCACTACCTAAACTATACCTACCAATCTGCGTGCATCATATCCGCTCTTTATTTCGCCAAGCTGTACAAATAAGCTGCAAAAATTCATAAGACAAATGAAAAGCTGGCAGAAATTCAAATTTAGCAAAGAACATTTGAGAATTTTTTCTCGATTCAGAAATTTTCCAATTTGGCTTACTATGTAAGCAAACCTTTTTCAATCGTTTTAATGCTGACGAAATTTGCGTCGCACCATCATTTTGTTTTCACAATAAATAAAAAAAAATCAACTACAAGTTTACAGCAAAGTAAAATAACACTTGTTTAATTGCTATTCGTTGAATTCAACTTAATCATATTTTATAGTCTGAAAATGCCCGAATTGATACAAAAGGAGAACACAAAAGAAGTCATCTGGGAAATGAACGAAGATATCGTTGTAAGTGGTATCAGTGGTCGTTTCCCGGAGTCGGACAACATTGATGAACTTAGCAAAAACTTATTTGAGAATGTTGATATGATCACAGAAGATGACCGGCGCTGGCCAATAGGTTTGATTTTCTTGTTTTTTTATTTTACTTATTAATATTCTCTTATTTAAAGGTCTTTATGGACTTCCGACGAGAAGTGGTAAAATAAAGGACTTGAGCAAATTCGATGCTCAATTTTTTGGAGTACATGGAAAACAAGCGAATCTTATGGACCCTCAAGCGAGATTGCTTTTGGAATTGACTTACGAGGCACTTTGCGATGCAGGTAAAAAAGATCAGTATTCAAACATAAAAAGTCAAAAAATTTGTTAAATAATTTAGGTATTAATCCCCAAACTCTACGAGGAACACGCACAGGTGTTTACATCGGTGCCTGTGTATCAGAAGTGGAAGAAGGTTTGGCCCAAGACGTTTCAAAAGTTTCCGGTTACGCTTTGACAGGATGCAGTCGTTCCATGTTCGCAAACCGTATTTCGTATACATTCGATTTTCAAGGACCAAGCTATGCAATGGATACTGCTTGTTCATCAAGTTTTCTTGCATTCCAACAAGCCATTTTGGGTATGCGAGCAGGCCAATGTGAAAGAGCTATTGTCGGCGGTGTAAATATTTGCTTGCGCCCAGTGACAGCGCTGCAATTTCATAAACTGAACATGTTGTCAAACGATGGAAAGTGTAAACACATGGATGCCTCTGCTAATGGATATGTGCGAGCTGAAGCTTGTGCAGTTGTTCTTCTGCAAAAGAAAAGCGAAGCCAAAAGAATCTATGCCACAGTTATTCATGCAAAAACGAACACCGATGGATACAAGAAAGAAGGTATAACCTATCCATCAGGAAGAGCTCAGCGTGATTTAATGTTGGAAGTTATCGATGAAGCCAAAATTGATCCAGCCGAAGTAAAATATGTTGAAGCTCATGGCACAGGCACTAAAGTTGGTGATCCCGTGGAAATTTCTGCCATTACCGAAGTGTACTGCAAAAATCGACAAAATCCACTTCTTATCGGAGGTGTAAAGAGTAATTTAGGACATTCGGAACCGTCATCAGGATTGTGTTCTTTGGCAAAAGTCCTCATTGCTTTTGAAAACAAATGCATTCCTGCCAATCTTCACTTTTCAACACCAAACCCAGATATCGAACCTCTCAAAACCGGAGCAATTAAACCCGTAATTGAAAACACACCATTTGAAGGTGGTCTCGCAGCTATCAATTCATTCGGATTTGGAGGTGTCAATGTCCACGCAATTGTAAAATCTCATGAAAAGGATTTGACCCCTGACAGCTATAAAATCGTCGACAAAGTTCCCAGACTCGTGAATATTTGTGGACGCACAGAACAAAGCGTTAATTATGTGTTTGATTTCATCGAACAGAATGAAAAGAAAGTAACCCGCGAATTCTTAGCTTTACTCAATGAAGTATCAAAAATTCCTTCTTCTTCTGGAATGAATTACAGAGGACATATGCTCATAAAAAACAAAACTGAAGAAAACGAATCGTACCCTCGAGAAGTTGTTCGAGTTCCGGAAAAGAAACCCTTATGGTTTGTCTTTTCAGGAATGGGAAGTCAATGGCCAGCTATGGCTAAAGCTCTAATGCCGATCGAAATATTCGCGCGATCCATACACTCTAGTGCAGAAGTATTGAAACCCTATGGAGTTGATCTTTTGCATTTGCTTCTCGAGGAAGATGAAGCTGCTTTGGACACAACTGTTGCCCCTTTCGTTTCTATAGCAGCAGTTCAAATAGCTCTTGTGGACATTTTAAGAGCTTGCGGCATTGAGCCTGATGGCATCGTTGGCCACTCTGTCGGAGAATTGGGTTGTGCTTATGCTGATGGATGTTTCGATCCAAAACAAATGATTTTATCAGCGTACTGGAGAGGAAAGTGTGTAGAAGACCACCACGTTGAAAAAGGTCTGATGGCTGCCGTTGGAATGAGTTGGGAAGAATGCCTAAAAAGATGTCCAGAAGGAGTTGTTCCTGCGTGTCATAATTCTGAGGACTCTGTTACCATATCTGGTCCCTATGAAATCACCAAAAAATTCGTTGCACAATTAAAATCGGAAAACATATTCGCACGAGAAGTGAAAAGTTGTGATGTAGCATTTCACAGTCCATATGTTGGCCCAATTGGCCCTGAATTGAAGAAACGGCTCGAAACAGTTTTACCAGAAAAGAAACTCAGATCGTCAAAATGGATCAGTTCATCAGTTCCAGAAGAACGATGGAACGAAGACTCATGCAAATATTCAACACCAGAATATTATGTCAACAATTTAACCTCACCTGTCTTATTCCACGGTGCTGTGAAATACTTGCCTAAAAATGGTATCATGATTGAAATCGCTCCCCACACCCTACTTCAAGCCATACTCAAAAGAAGTTTGGGAGCAGATATGACTTATGTTGGACTTATGAAAAGAGGTAACAACGAAAATAATTTGGACATGTTATTCCAATCTCTTGGCAAGCTTTATCAGCTCGGCTTAAATCCCACGATCGAAAACTTGTATCCTAAAGTTCAATTCCCCGTTCCCCGAGGAACGCAATCGATAGGTTCACTTGTCAAATGGGATCACTCTCAGAATTGGCTCGTGACACAATATCCAGAATACTTTAACCCAAGCAGCTCTTCTGATTATGTTGTTAAAGTCGATTTGCAAGAAAATGAAGATCAATATTTGACAGGTCATAACATTGATGGCAGAGTATTATACCCCGCTACAGGATATCTAATGTTGGCTTGGAAAATGTTAGCAAAAATCAAAGGACAGTTCCACGATAAAATTCCTGTCGAGTTTGAAAATGTCACCATTCATCGGGCTACACTTTTGCCTAAGTCCGGACAAACGAAATTCGTAATTAGAATGATGGAAACTAGCGGTGAATTTTCGATCAGCGAAGGCAGTGCGATTGTAGCCACTGGTCGAGTTTTTGTGCCTGAAGATCCTGTTCTTAAAATGACTCATATTATTGATGAAAACTTAGCTCAACCCGAAGACCCCAACTGTTTGAAACTTACACCAAAAGACATTTACAAAGAATTGCGAGTACGTGGATATGACTATGGTCCCAGTTTCCAAGGCTTGACTGAAGCTCTTGAAAATGGACGCTTGGGTAAAGTTAAATGGTCCGGCAGTTGGATTAGCTTTGCTGATGCTTGCCTTCAAATGACGATCTTGAGCAGAAATACGCGTGCTTTGTTTTTGCCCGTTCGTTTTCAATGTGTGCGATGCGATCCAAGAGTTCTTTTGAGTGAGGTTGAGCAAAATCCTGAACTGCCGGTCGCTTTTGATTACCGTATCAATGTATGTGCTACAAAGGGGCTTGAGATCAAAGGTGTTCGGTGCAACATTGCTCCAAGACGCACTGGAGCCCAACTAGCAGTGTTGGAAAAGTACGATTTCATCCCTTACAACGAGGAATGCGCTCTCACCAATGCAGACAAACAAGAAATCGAGGAATACATCCAAGTTACATCAACAGTTACTCGTAAACTTCTTGAAGCAAATGGAAGAAGCGGTGCTGAATTCATGAATGGATTTAAAGATGCAAGCGAAGATCAAATTAAGCGTTATTTGGATGCAGATCCAACTGATTTCGCCTTGTTGCATACAGTAAATGACATCAAAAGTTATGACAACGTGAAGGATTTTGAGGAAAAAGTACAAAAAGGTTTGATGAGACATCGCAGAGAGCTGCCAAAAGACATTTTAGCAAATGTCTATTTGCGCGAACGAATTCTACGCCCCTCTCTTGATGTAGTCGCTGAAAATTCATCGAAATTCCTAAATGTATTAGAAGTTAATGCAAGTCCACTTACCATGAGTCAAACTGTTAAGAACTTTTTAGAACTTAGCGGTGCAAGCGTAAACTATACTTTGGCGCATCCATCACCAGCAGATTTAGGAAACAGTGTTTCAAAAGACATATCAGTGACAGAATGGAACTTTTTGAAGAGCAGTGCTCCTTCCGAACTTAACAACATTGATCTTGTTTTGTACAAAGATATAAGCACATACTCAACAACAGCGAATGGTGTTGACTTGCAAGCTTTATTGAATTCAATGTACACTATTACGAAAACAAACGGCTTTGTGTTAGCATTCCTAAGACATGGTCTGACAGGTCCCGAGAGATTCTTATACGATACAAATAAGCAATCCGCCGGAAAACGAGTCGAAGAATTCAAGTCAAAAGCTTTAGAAATCGGATTTTCGCTCGTCGCTCAAAAAGCCGACGGAATGAGTTCGACCACACTTTTACTCAGAAAAGCCACAGACAAAAAAGCAGAGGACCAAACTCTTCTTCCTGTTTCTTCAGAAAAATTCGAATGGGTCGAAGAACTTAAAAACGCATTGAAAGAGTGTGCCAAGAAACCAGAAGGTCATAACTTATGGTTGATTGCAAATGATAAACCGACCAACGGAATAATAGGTTTTGTGAACTGTTTGAGACAAGAACCGAATGGTGATCGAATCAGATGCATTTTTAATTTGGGCACTTCAAAAATAAACATTGACTTCCGAAAATCACCTTTCACTGAGGTTCTTCGAAATGATTTGGCAATAAATGTGTACCTTGACGGTGCCTTTGGCTCTTTCCGTCATTTGACACTCGGAGACGTTGAAGAAGATGGCATGTGTAAGACTGAACACGCTTATTTGAATGTAATGACCAGAGGAGATTTATCGAGCTTGAAATGGTTCGAATCTGAAAATAAATTCTGCAATCCAAGAATTATGAATCCAAATGAAACATTGTGTAACGTGTATTATGCACCTCTTAACTTCCGAGATATTATGTTGGCGACCGGAAAATTACCTCCTGATGCCCTCCCAGGCGAAATTGCCTTACAAGACTGTATTCTTGGACTTGAGTTTGCTGGCAGAAATGCTGATGGAAAAAGAGTCATGGGAATGGTACCTAGCAAAGGCTTAGCAACTACAGTACTTGTAACTGATCCTGACTTTGTCTGGCCAATACCAGACGAATGGTCAATGGAAGATGCAAGCACAGTGCCTGTTGCGTACTCAACTGCTTATTATTCTCTAGTTGTACGTGGTGGACTTGAACCAGGAGAAAGTGTACTTATTCATTCTGGGACAGGAGGTGTTGGACAGGCTGCTATTTCAATTTGTTTGAGTATGGGTTGCGAAGTATTTACTACCGTCGGATCCAAAGAAAAGCGAGAGTTCCTTAAAAAGCGATTCCCACAATTGAAAGATCGTAACATCGCCAACTCTAGAAATACCAGTTTTGAACAGCATGTTTTGCGACAAACGAAAGGCAGAGGAGTGGACATTATCCTTAACTCATTATCTGAAGAAAAACTGCACGCAAGTCTCCGATGTCTTGCTCAACATGGCCGATTCTTAGAAATCGGAAAATACGATTTATCTCAAAACAATCCCATAGGTACTATTTTTTACCTATCTTTTTAATTCTAAAACAAATTTTTTAAAGGTATGTCCGCTTTCTTGAAAAACATCGCTTTCCACGGAATTCTTCTGGATTGCTTATTCGATGTCAAACCGAATGGACCACCGACAGCCGTTGCCCATAAACAAATGGTCGGGCAATTGATCCAAGAAGGAATCAAAACAGGAGCTGTAAAACCTTTGCCTAGCACGGTTTTCCCTTGCGATGAGGCTGAAGAAGCATTTAGATATATGGCAAGTGGAAAACATATTGGCAAAGTTTTGTTAAAGATCAGAAGCGAAGAAACTCAAAAGAATGTTAAGCCATCGCCAATTACATTGAATGCTGTTGCGCGAACTGTTTTCCATCCTAACAAGAGCTATATTATCACTGGTGGTCTCGGAGGTTTCGGTCTTGAATTGGCTTTTTGGATGGTTCAGCGTGGCGCCAAAAAATTGATTTTGACATCAAGATCAGGTCCCAGAGATGCATACCAAAAATTAAGTTTGAAACGCCTGCGAAACCAAGGTATAAATGTTATCGTATCTAACGCGAATGTGGCAACTTTAGAAGGCACCAACAAATTGGTTGCTGAAGCTGAAGCTCTCGGTCCTATCGGAGGTATTTTCCATCTTGCAATGGTACTAAGAGACGGACTTTTTGAAAACCAAACCGTTGAAGCTTTTGATGAAGTTTGTAAAACAAAAGTTGATGGCATCATTAACTTAGATAAAGTGTCTCGTCAAAAATGCTCCGAATTGAATTATTTTGTGACCTTCTCTTCCGTAAGTTGCGGTAGAGGAAATGCTGGACAAACCAATTATGGTTTTGCCAATTCTGCTTTGGAAAGAGTGTGTGAAAATCGACGCAAAGATGGCCTTCCGGGTATTGCTATCCAGTGGGGTGCTATCGGAGACGTCGGAGTAGTTATTGAAAAAATGGGTGACAATGAAACTATCATCGGTTCGACAGTACCACAAAGACTTCCATCTTGCTTTGCTGCTTTAGATAGATTCTTGCAAAGTCCACACTCAGTTTGTTCCAGTTTCATTCGTTCAGAAAGGAAAACCGAAAAAACCGCTAAATCGTCTCATTCCCTTATTGACATGATTTCAAAGATTTTGGGTCTTAAAAATCAGTCGAGTCTTCATCCAACGACGACTTTGGCGGAATTGGGATTGGACTCTTTAATGGGTATCGAAGTAAAGCAAACACTTGAAAGAGATTATGAAGTTATCTTATCAATGTCCGAAATTCGCTCTCTTACCATCAATCAACTGAAA
This sequence comes from Dinothrombium tinctorium, assembly GCA_003675995.1. NCBI lineage: Eukaryota > Metazoa > Arthropoda > Arachnida > Trombidiformes > Trombidiidae > Dinothrombium > Dinothrombium tinctorium. The sequence continues at coordinate 8,477 of NCKU01005122.1, forward strand.
GAAATTAGCTCTGGAAATTCTGCAGCTGTCAAAGACTCAGGTAACACTGCAGTGCAATTGGACATAATGATGCCAATAATTAGTATCCCTACTGATGTCATCATCCGCTTGAACGATGTTAAAGAAGGAAAACCGATCTTTTTCGTACCTCCAATTGATGGCATATTTGATTTAATCACACCTTTGGCCAAATTAATCAAACGACCTGTGATCGGTCTCAACTGGACCGCAGACTTAAAGGAATTGAATAGCATCGAAAAAGTCGCTGAATTTTACCTCAAAATTTGCAAACAGTATGATTCTGAACAAAAATACGACATTTTAGGCTATTCATTTGGCTCTGTAATTGCATTCGAAATGGGTCTTCAATCTCCTCTCTCAAACCTCATATTGCTCGATGGTTCACCTACTCATTTGGCTTCAAGTGTTCAGCAATATGGAGAAAAAGTGCAAGCAGTTTCTGAAGAACAGCAACACACTGAAGCGTTAGTTTTGTTGCTCACTCAATATGTATCAATCGACTACGCGAAAACGAAGTCAGATCTTTTAGAGATTCATGACATTGAAGCTCGCAATATCAGAGCGACAGAAATATATTTGGACAACAAGGGACCTCGATGTGAACCGGAAGCAATTGCTTTTGCTGCACAAGCATTCTACCAAAAAGTTAAGATGCTGCACGGGTACAAGACAAGCAAGAAGTTTGATGGTAACGTTTTCTTGATTCGAGCCGAAGAATTGCTGATGAAAAATGTTGACGATACTCCAGTATTACAAGATTACGGTATTTCAGAGGTAATTTCATTTGCATCTAACTTTTTTCATCTCTCTAACTCATCTTTTTCTCAAACATAGGTAATCACAGGAGAATGTACCGTTCGTACGTTTAAAGGAAATCACAAGACATTTATCGTTAACAATTTGAAAGCAATCGCTTCGATATTAAATGACAAATTGTGTTAAGCATACATAATATTTGTAACGTTTGATCTAATATCCTGTAGTGTTGTAAATAAGTTACCGCTTTTGTTTCGGGTCATGTTTGCAAATTGCTTTATTTGTTGGTTCAATTACACTTTTTGTTGTAATCACCAACCAAATGTTTCAACAAAATAAATTTTTTTTCTTACCTGTTAATTAACAATTGCTACGTTTGTTGGTATAACTCGCTGTTGAATGAGCAAAAGGAACGGACAACAATTCAAGATTGAACCACAAATGAGAGCAGCATATCAAAATCAAGTCAAAGTTATTAAAGTTGAATTTAAAGGTGCAAAAACTGAAATTTACTATGAATTTGGTCTAAAAGTAAATCTTAACTTTTTTAATTATTGAGTGAGTTAACTTACAACCCGTTCAAAATTCATAAAAGCTCATTTATTCATATGTAGAAAGACAAAAATTATTTTTAAGTTTCATGAAAACTTTCGCTAAAATGTTTAGTTAATCGTTTAAAATATTGAGTACTATATTTGTGTGAAAATAAGTCGCACTTTCAATGACAGAATGTTAAAAGATTATTTTCATTAAACTTTGTGTGGATAAGATAAGCAAAACATTCTGTCATTGACTGTGCTTATGACTTTAAGATCGAAGATTGAACGCTTATCTTTCGGTTTGTCGATCTATGCTTGCCTCTTATAATTTTGCTAAATTAAGCACTGAAATAGTCTCATTTAAAGCAGTGATAACAACACTATAAGCATTGCTGTAAGCAGTTAATGTGATTTAGGTAGTTTATTTTACGTAAAATACAAAATGAAATGCGAATTTAAGTGTAAAATTACGTAAAATGATTACTCAAAAATAAGCAAATCACCATTTGTATCTCATGATCAAAATCTTAATATTTCATGCGATAATAAGATTTATGGCTAGAAATTTTACATCGTTTCTTCCGAAAATCAAGCAATATCTCTATTACGTAATTATTAGGGCTGGCAATTTCGGCAGATAAAAAGGACAAAATTCGGCCGGCGATCGGCTCAAAAAATTATGAAATTTCAGCAGGTATTTCAGCGGACAGAAAACTGTTTTGTTTAAATAAAGAAATTAAAATGCACAATCATTAATATTCATTATTCTCTTTATTAAAAGAAAGCCTATTTTCACTTAAGAAAACTTTGTGTTGCGAGAATGAACGCTCCACAACAAGAGTGGTGATCGGATCGAAATATTTTTCACTGAATTTGTTGTTGTTTTTTTTTTAATTATTTCACAAAGTTATAATAGGCAAAGATTCTTCGAGGCACTTG
>NCKU01005123.1:0-10728 GCA_003675995.1 Dinothrombium tinctorium
ATTTGATGTGAAATATTTTTTGATATTGTGGTATGCTTTTCTCTGAAAGAAACTTTTTTTTGTCCCCGTTAATACAGTTTTTGAATAATTCGAATTCCTTTTTATTAAAGTTTTTATTCCTAACCGACCTTATCATTGATTTTTTCTCTTGTTTTTATTTTTTATCAACTTTTGTAAAGCAATAATTTTTGTGTTTCTATTAACTCAACTAGTTTTGTTTCAAGTGAAGAAGCGACAACAGATCGATTCTTTAAAGACGCCACTATGCTCTAGAAAATTTACGCCTATGGGAAAATGAATGTAAATGTATTTGTGAAGATTATTTTTCATATTAAAACTGTAAAGCGAAAAAGTTACTCACATAATAAGCTCTTAAAATCAAGAATGCGTGATAAGTAAATTTCCTGTGTTTCATCATCACTTATTGTCACATTAACATGTTATTTTAACCATTGAAAATTCAAGTTTTGCGTTGCAAAAGTGGCATGTAAATGTACTACTTCATTGCCATACATTAAGCATGTAATATTTTAAGACAAATACAATTCTTTTATTGAAATTTCATGTGAAAAATTAACTTTGACACAATTCCATGATGAAATTCATATTTTACATTTTAATTTTATTCTCCTAACTTTATTTTTGCACACTTTCTTCTTAGAATGTCATATTTTAGTGTTCAAGACACTATTTTATCGCCTATATTTCTAAATATCCTTAGTCGTTCGTTAGTTTATCGTTAATAATAGTCGTTGATTGCAAAACAAACACCCCGTGAAATTCTAGTGAATTTTATTTTTTGCATACACGGATAAACCTGTCTTAACGGACACCTATTCGCTGCAATTTACTTTTTTTGTGTTTGTGTTCTATTTGTGTGCGAATAGTACAGCCGATGACATATTGTTTCGCTACCACATCTATACATCACCGATCAACTTAATGAAATACTAGCAAAACATTCTGTCATCAGAGAATTTTATACAACTGTCATCGACTGTAGTCACATCTATGCCTTCATTCATACGATTAGCCAGTAAATGTAAATTTCATTTCTTAACATGCATCTAAGAAGCCCCTAACGTTGATGCTGTAAGTTAAATGAAGCCATTTTTCAGGGTTGGACAGTACCTAGACTCCATATCTGAAGTCCAGTACTTATCGAATCAAAACTTATCTCAACTGATTTTATAGTGGATCAATCGAAGCGATCTTAGTTCAAAAACTAAAATCACTTCTACAAAGTATAGCTTCAAACGGGTAAATATGGCTAGATGCGGGTTATTTTGGAGTTGCGAGTTAATCCGCTTGTATTTAACACAATTGTTATCATGTCAGTAATAAACACTTGTAAAGCGATTCAGAGATAGGCACAAAAAAGTTAGACTTTTTAGAACTCATGGCGATTTTGACGAACGGAATATCCCAAATTATCGAAAGCATTTGCGTTACTAATCGTCAAATATCGCTAAATCCAGCTAAACTTAATGCCTTTTTACTCATTCCAATTTTGATATGTAGTAGTTTTCATTAAGATATTTAATATTTATTAATAAAAAACATTTTCACTTTTTCAATCTTCGCTGATAATTTTACATGATGCGAGCTGCTTGAATCTTCAAATTTTGACCCATTTTAAACTCTACTATTAAGGCCATTAGCTTTACTCATGTTTTAAAATCTGATTCGCTGTGTTTTATCATTTTCCCCTTTTCATTGCTTTTGCTTGCCCGTATTATTCTAGTAACAAACATGTGAATTTTTTTAAATTTGTATTAACACGTTGTACAACATGTTGTACAATAAACTGTCATTTATCATACTCCAAAATAAATTCGAGATTTATTTTAAGCTTACTGTTAAAGTAAACTGCAAATGATGAAATATGCTTTATGTATGCAAACAGAAATTGAAGATTTTTTTTATTTCATTTATTATTTAATAAAAAAGCAAAATTGAAAAGCTCTAAATTAGAATTTGTGTTAGAATTGAGTGCAATCTTCATTTCGCTGTTTTATCTTTGTTTGCTTTACTTTAAATGCAAAAGACAAACATTAGCGAAATTTCAAGAATTAAGGATTAAAAATGAGCTTTGAAAAAAATAAAATTGCGGCTTTTGCAGAAACGTCGCAAAATGAAAGCGCGCTTTTTACTCCAACGATAAAGAAACTCGACAAAATATTTTTTACACAATTTTTTTAGACATGTGACGAAATTTTATTTATTTTATAAAGCTACTCTTTCAATTAACACTTTAGCAAGCTTATTTCAAAAATTTAATTACACTGATAGTCGTGAAAATGAAGTTATTCCCAAGCGACATGTATATGCGCCTATACACGGTGTTATTTGTAAAACTTCATAAAATTTTGCGAGTCAATATCTCGCTAAATATAAACAAGAAAATTACAGAAATGGCCCTACTTGACAAACGATGCCTCAAGAGTAAATAAATAGCAAAATGCAGTATTCATTGTTTCTGATTGACGCTTCTGTGTTCTACTTTGCTTCCCAATTTTAGTTAAAATGTCAATGTGATTCACATTCGAAAAGCTTTCTAGTGCTTATTTAGGTAGCTTGCGTTGCTTATAATTCTAGAACAAATGTTTTATTTATTGATCGTGCCTGAAAGATTTGTTCGCTCTCTACTTTCATTGGCTTTTTAAAGTGAAACTTATTTTTTTCTTTGATCAAATCGCTTATTTAATTTGAAACTCGATGCTCTGCATCCATTTGGATTTCAGTAAAAACTAGTAAATTGGCTGTAAAGTTAAAAATTGCCTTAAAATTGATCGAAAAACGATTTTAAAAATGACTCTCATTATGACATGCTCTCGATGACTTTATTTGATTTAAAATCACCACATTAAGAGCTTAAAGTTTAACAACTTCTAATTTTTATGATTAACTCGTGAGGATCAGCGACGAGAATTAGTTTTTATCGCAGACACATTTTCAAGCTTTTCGAGAAGATAATTTTCGCGTTTGTTATTTGAAAAAGCTATTTAAGCTCTTTTTTCCTTTTAAAGTAAAAAATCGCCTCTTATGATACATTTACTTGCTAGAATAATAAACTTATTTACAGCTTAAATGTAGAGAGCGAAAATAGAATAAAAGCCGTTTTATTTGCTTTTATCTCTTGCAATGTTTTTTACTTCGCTATCCATTCGAAATTTTTTCTGCAGAAGCAAAATGGCTTTTATTTAAACAGTGTCTTCGCTCGGCAAACTTTATTTTCGGCCAAACTGAGCCTCATCACTCGCTGCAAATTAAATTCGATTCACCACTCGGCTGTCATCATTTAGAGTTATACAATGAGTATTGAGTATTTCACTTTCGTAATTTGTCTATTCTCGTTCATCCTTTTCTTCCTTTATCTCTACATCAATCTTCTTTTCTACTTCTTACTTTTAATAAAGCTTTATTGTGAAACGACTGCAAATAAGTAACAAAAATCTCTCATCATAACTTTTTCCTCTGCTTTTGGCTTGCTTCACGTCACGAACAATTATGGATCAGCGTGTTAAAAATGTCACCAATATTTTCACTACTTCCACGGATAATCAATTTTTAAACTCACTTTAGTGAAAATCAAAAGCGCGGCGTTGCAACGATTTGTATCTATTCGAATTCCAACTTCGCATTAATATTTAAATGCAAGGGATTAAATAATATTTAATTTATCATGTTAGTGTCAAAAATAAGGAACTTCATCTGTTTATCGCTTCATTCTCAATATTTCATTTGATTACATATCAAGTGAAGAATGCAGGTACTATCGTTTCAAAATAAAATGTTTCGATAATCGAAAATGATTTTCACTGCAATACCTCACAAACAAAAAAAGTGTCTCGCAAAAATTGTGATAAAAAATTTTTGATTCACAAAGAGGTATTGTGAGGTATTGCAGTGAAGATCACTTTCTATTATCGAAACTTTTTTTTTAATTGATAGTGCACTCGTTTACACAAAAATTTCATTTTATTTAAAAATGCTTTACCGAAAAATAATAAATTAAAGATTTCTCTGGAAATGAATTTACCTCACTCTAGTTATATAAATAAGCTGGCTTCTCTTAATCATAGACATTTATTTTACGCTTCATTTTCTTTCTTTCTTTTTTTTAATCTCACTTGTATTATGTTTTTAAATTAGTTTGGTTTGTTTAATCAATAATCTTATTAAATTCTTGCGCTTGTAACATTTCTTTTTGTTAATATCTTCGCTTTACATATTTCACGAATTTTTCTCGCCGCGGTAATACCAACTTATTTGCTTACCGAGCAAAGATTTCTTAAGCGCTAGATATTCATATCTTCACAATAGCATCTTTCTAAAATTGCAACAAAATTTTATTTGAGTGTTATTCAAATAAGCAATTCGAAAAGCATTTTAATATGAAATACATCTTATAAATTCTCTGCAGGCAGCATTGAAGATAATTTTTTATTTAATATTTGTATAAGTCAAAATGTAAATATAATAAATCAAGCTTAACATCGTCTATAAAAGCTATTTAAATGAAAAACTTTTGCAAAATTTATCATTTCAACTACTTACAAAATCAGATTTTACTTTATTTGTATTGTGTTTTCAAACTCAAATCGTTTCAATCTTATATTTGCGCACAAAGATTAAGCAGTCGTTAATAATATGGTAAAAATAAGAAATTTCAAAATTGATTGCTTAAAACAAAGTTTGTTTTACACTTAAAGAAAGAATTAAAATTTGCAAATTTAAGAATTAGAATTTGAGTCAAATGATGAAAATTCTGCTTTTGCTTCTTTAAGCCAAGTTTTAAAATCACTCAAACTAAGAATTTTAGATTTTAATTTTCTTTAAAAAATTTTCCGAAAATCTTATCTAAGCTTTTAGATAACTTAAAATTTTGTTTTAGAAGCATCGCAATATATTTACGTCTTTTATCGATTTTTGACTTTTCCTAACCATTCGCTTGAAATAGCACAGAACAAATAAAACATGAAAGCGTGTGTAGATTATATATTTTTAATTTAACTACAAATGTTTTCAATAAAATTTAAAGCTCTGGATCTGTCAAGCGAAAACGAAATGAAAATATAAGCGCTTTAGATGCTCCCGGCTTCACGGAACACAATGCGAATTTTCTAGTGATCCAAATATTCTCTCGGCTTCTATACTTTATAACGATGACAACAAACATACGACTTCATTCCGATTAATTTGCCATCTTATCAAAAACTGATTTTAGAAAACAAAGATAGCAAATTAGAACAAAGCCATATTTTCAACATTATCAAGTTGATTTATCTTTACCCTATTCTAGTCTGTTGAAAAACTCGCTTTATTAGAGCAAATTACGAAAAGTGCATGCCATTAAAACATCGTCTATTTAAGGCTTATTTAAGAGTGCCACGTCACAAAAATGTTTCTCTTCGTGTGAAACAATGAGCACAAGATGAGATTCCTTTTTCTGGACAGAGCGATGCTGAGAGAAAGTTTTCTAAGTTTTCAGAGAGTTATTTATGTTCTCTTTAAAGAGGCAAATAAAAAGCAAAGAAATGTAAGTTATGGAATTGGAAGCTATCGAGATTTTTAAGCCATCGTGTCAAAATTTGATAAATAACACTTCTTAAAGCTTTAAAATCAATATTTCTCCGATATTAATATGAGTGCATTTTCTGAGATGAAAAAGCTGAAAGCAATGAGAAAACGCCGTTCGCTTAAAGCGAAAGCATTTTTCTTTACTTTAACATTAATTTTCCATCATTAAAAAATGAACAGAGTCTAGTAAATCGAGAATATTTACGTACGATGCATACATTCTTTCGCTTTAAAAGCTTACTTTTTTATTCTTTATTTATGTTGAAAAACTAAAAAATTCGTTTTGATTCTGGAAAATGAAGTTTACATTTATAATTAATCTCGCCTTTCTAATTTGTGTAAGTGTCTTTTTGCCTATCTATAGCTTGAAAATCTTTTTTTTTGAACTAACACTGTTTTCAGAAGTAATCAGACGATGTTGAGTGAATTAACGACTTAAGAGTCTAAGACGAAGTGAATTTTTTTATTTGCCTCTTACACATGTGATATTATCAAAAATAAGATTTTTTCAGATTTAATTGTTATTTCTCAACATATATTCACATCTTTTACTTTCCTGCCTTACCTGTAAAGTTTTTCATCAAACCATTTATAAAACATTTATAAATTAAAATCATGAGTTTTATTTCCTGAAAACTTAAAGATAGCTCTAATTGTAAAATGGTTTCTCCGTAATTCATCCTCTAAAGAGATTACAAATTTAATTATATTTAACCATTTTATAATTTTCTATTGAAAATTAAATTTGAAATAATTTTTAAAAAATTAAAAAATCTTTTAAAATGAGTTTAATAATGAAGGCAATGAACATAAAATCAAAAAAGTCAAATCAGCAAATAATACTGCGATGAAAGTAAAATTTGACTTAAAAAACGACTCAAGAAAATATTTTATTAGTTTACTTCTCACTCATTTCAAGTGAAGAAGAAAGAGAGTTTTTGAGCAGAAAAAAAATTTTGCTCGATAAAAGCTTCGATTATCAGAGCGAATGACAATATCAAGAAAATGAAAAGTTTTCGGGTTATTAGATTAGAAGAGGTTCACAACGATAAAAACTTTTCATTTTAATTGAATATATTTTCAATCTTCGGGCAAATTCTGATCGCTCTTTTCAGCGCACTTACTTACCCGAGATTCACAAAATTTTATTTTGAGCTCGATATCACGATTTAAAGTTATAAAATTGAAAATCGCTTTTTTATTTAAATCAGCTTATTTTTTAGAGCTCTAAATTTATTATCATTTTTAAAATCAAACGCTTCACAAGTCATTAAAATTTAAATTCTTATGTCAACTCTTCTATCTGATTAAAATGTTAATCTAAATTTTTAAAAATTCAGTAAAGAAATGTAATCATACGACTGGAAAGGTTGAAATGAAATTTTTTTCAATAACAAGATCAAGATTTTAAGATCATAACTCAGTATTCCGACGACTAATCGACATCTAATTTAGCATACAGGTCACAATGTGCCAAATTTAAAAAATTACAAAGTAAATAAAGCATTCTTAACTTAAATTTCATTTTTGGAAAAGTTATTCACTTTTTGCAATAACGCTTTCATCGCACGCTTTGAAGTGAGCAATCGTTCGCTCGTTTCAAAAAGTCTTTGGCTTTTTAAAGCATTATTTCACCATTTTTAGTCGCTTTAAACTTATTTTATCTTCGTTTAGACGTTGTTGTGAATTGGATGAAATTGCAAAAATAGATTAATTAAGTGAAGAGAGTAGAAACAGTTAAATCAGAAGCGATTCTAAAAAAAATCATCGGAGGAAGCTTTGTATCACTTCATAGCTTTTCTAACTTCAAATCAAATCAATTTTAATAAGTTAATCACTTTGAATTGTTTCGGCGAAAGAATTTAACAATCAATCAATTAAATGCTTCTTCACTCAATTTATTTATCTTGTAATTTCACACACTTATAGCCATCAAAATGAAGATAAATTTAAGGTGACAAAAATAATGACAAAATCACATTTCAATCAGCAATTTATATGTCTAAAAGCTAATTTTTTTGTCATTATACTGAAAACATTGACTCTTCTATAGAAGAAATTTTGAAAATTATATTATAGAGATAATTTAACCAATTGTTCCACTTAAATAAATACATTCTGATGTCAAAATAAGTACGTTTAATTAATATTCTGATAATTCTTAAAGTCTAATTAACAAAAGTAATTCAATGTTAAAAATTATAAAATTTACTTGAAACATAAGTAGAATTTATATTTAAAACAAAAATTATCTCTTTAATTTTTCACAAAATTCTCCCATAGGGAAGTTTATGTTATGCGCCTCTTTTGTTTATTGTTACTCTGTTCGTAATCACTCTCCTCTTTTAAACTTCTATCTATATTTGAGCGCTGTAAAACACTCTCTATAATGTTTCTTAAGTGTCAAAAAAGTGATTTGCTCAAATCTTGTTGAGAATTTATGCATTTAGCTTCTAGACTTAATGTCACTTTTCTATAACAAATTTGTGTGCGAAAGAGAATCTAAAATACGCCAAAATAAAAATACTCATTTTCAGCAGAGATTATAAAAAATAATAATAAATAATATCCAAGCCTCTTAATTCTCAAGACTTGATTTCTTTGTCTTAAAGCGTAAATATTTATCTAATCTTCTATGCGGAGTTTCTTTTCATAACTATGGCGCTTGATTTGGTTCGTTAATGCTCCATTTGCTGCACGTAGCTCTTATCAAATTTGATTCTTTATTTGTAAGTAACATCAATTCTAGCAAATTGAATCGAAAGCTAAAGATTTTTGCGCAAAAAAAACTTTTTTTTGTGAATGTACTTGAGTATCTGAATTATTTATGTTCGCTTGCTTGACGCTATTTTAAGACATTCTTATTTTTCATTATGATAAATTGTACATTTCAGTATATTATTCGGATAGAAATTATTTCAACAAGAATAAAAAATATCAAAATTACCACATCGCGTTCTATTATGTCATAAAACGTTTCTTTCGTTTTATTCGAAGAAAAAGTTTCTTCCTATTTTTTTAATATGCGTTCAATTATATGTTAGTGTAAAGGAGAATAACTACTTTAGTTCACAAATATTAGGTTAAGTGATTTTTTTTTCTTTTCGGGAAACAGCAAAATTTAATTTCTCAAATATTTTCTTTCAATAAATGCGATGTTTTTATAATAAGAAGGTAAAAACTTTTTTAAATAAGAATTAAACAAGAGATAAACTTATTTTCGACCAATTTAATGAAACTTGAACATTTTTGCTTCGATCAATTCCTTGAAGAAATTGCAATTTTGAGCAAGAAACAAGAAGTTATTACAGCAACATTTTAAGGCGGCATTTACGAACAGCATACTAAAAGCTTTTCGATTACCACGAGCGCAAGTTTCTCTTTGCTTTTTCAATATTCTCTCTCAACAAAATGAGGAACAATTGGAGAAATGCGTGTACAAGTATGTAATTGATTTTTATTCTACTTTCGAAGCGTAGAAAAGTCTTCTTGCATTTAGTTCTCATCTAGTATTTACCTTTTTACTCGATGCATGTCGAATACGAATGGTTCACTTACGAGAACATGAATTTGCAATTAAATTGTTTTTGAATTCAAATTTAATTTAATTAACAATGAAAAACTTAACAATTTTCGTGATATCGTTGGTTAAATGCGGTAGAAATATTAAGTAAAGAGCAGCCATGAATGATAAAGCTTTTTACTGATTACCGACTGAACTTTAAGAACTTTTGTGTTGTCAATTGTTTATACACCTACACGCGCAAATTAGTAACAGAAAACCTTCTGATCGTTTGTACGCTAAACAGCATTGTTAGCTTGTTTTAAGCAATATAAAGATTTTTCTGCATTTCATTGTGTAGAGTAAAGAGAAAGCTTCGATTGCAATGGACTCGAAAACGTCAAACAGCCCACGCGTCACGTAACCTAATTTCGCTCATAACTCTCAGCTCAATACAAACTTTTTCTCCACTCTGTTCTTCGAAAGATCAAAACAAATTAATTTTTAAAATGTACAAAAGCAGCGATAAATAATAGAAGTGACACTTGGTGCAATGTACAGCAAACGAATCTTTGCCTCCTTACAAGCAAAGCTTTTCAAAACTCAGCCTCAGACAGCTTTAGTGAGAAACAATTGCAAAAATTGTTTCATTTTATTAAATAATAATAAATAATAAATTTTGCTCGCAATTTCAAATAACCTGACAAAAAGAGTGCATATAAAGTGCACTTTATTATGAATTGATAAAGTTTAGAAATAAAATCAATTTTTACATTGTTCACTCGTTCTCAATTCAATGGTTAAAGTGTTGAGTAGAGTATGAAAAGATACTCTCGCTGGCTCACCCATGTCTCAGCCTTTTAAATTATTAGTTTTCATAGTTTTGATAAACCTTTGTACAAAGGTTAGGTGTATGTAAGCTCGTGAAGCTTATGTACTTTCTGTTCGAAGTGCTGAATTATGAGAATAAAGTTAAACGTTTTGAGTGTTCGTTTGTCTTCAAGTGATAGTGTCTCAATGCATGTCGCGCCTTGCGACAGTTAGAGAAAATGTCCAGCACCTGTTACCTAGTATAACAAAACTTAATACTTGTTCTTGGTGTGTAAATTATTAAATAATTATTGTGAACATCGTTAAATTGTGCAAAGATTCAAGTGTAATTTAAAATGAAAAAAGATAAAACCAAAAATTGAATTGAAATATTTAATCATACCCAATATGCAAATTGTTCCAGTGCTAAGAAATTGAAGTGAATTTTAAATATGATGTCGTTTTCGATCTTCAATGATATGCAAGAAATAAATATTTTCATCACTTATTAACACTACTACACTATTGAATATTTTAAACTAAGAAAAATGTGAAATATCAACTCATCGCACGAATGGTTTTTTTATATACCGTTTAGGGTGAGTGAACTTTTGCTATTGTATCTTTTCTTAAATTAGTTTCATATTTTATCGAGATTCAATTGCTAAAAAAGTTGTTTTCGTTTCGCTTTTATTTCAACTTTAGCTTGAAATTTTTTGTCTCTACATAAAAATGCTTTTTAATATTTTTTACACGTACTACCGTCGACAGAAAAAAGTTTCCTACAGCTAAATGAATACTTCACTGCATATCACAACGTCACACAAAATGTG
>NCKU01005124.1:0-10723 GCA_003675995.1 Dinothrombium tinctorium
CACCATTGCGCCTTAGAAATTCACAGCGAACTTTCATATATATATATGGAAGCCAAGAGAAAGAATAAATTTGATCGTTAAACGCACACTCTGCGATTTTTTTTTATTTTTATTGTAGAAGCGTCCAAGAATTTTAACTTTCGTTCAACGTTTCATAACCGATTATCACAGCTATTTCTCTGCTGTTCCTCATTCTTCTCCTCACTAGCCTTTCTCCGTCGTGTTCACTCTTTTCTTTTCTTTGCAAAAAAAGTGGCACAATACACGAGAAAAGAAGACCATCGTTTTTATTATTAGAAAATTTCGAAAATCTTTAGAAGTTCAGCGTAAGTGACGAGCGAAGAAAGAAAGAAAGCAAAAAATTGTGTTGAATACTTGAAAGTGCTTTCGATCTTTTTTTCTACTTATAAAAATGATGCTTCGTTTTTCACTCGCTTTGATAAGAGCATTTGTATAAAGAATGTACAAAAAAAATGATTGAAAAGAAGAAAAGTGAAAAACTTATTTAAAAAAAAAGTTTTTTCGCCAAGTTTTTTGTAGGGCGAAAATGCCAATAAAGAAATACCGCGAAAGAGAAGCCCATCGAGAATGTTTTATACATTGCGATCGACAGAAATGATGCTCTTGAATATTTCTAGCGTGTACTTGCTTCAACATAAAATATTGACAAGCGAAAGCTTATCTGAACATTATTCAAAAATAAGCGCCTTTTATTATTTGAAGAAAGTAAGTAAAAACAATAAAAGATAGAAATTGCACGAATAAAAAAGTTATATCGATACACGCCTTCTGGGCTATTCTGACTGTTCAGCGTCAATTCTTATTTCGCTCGAGGCAGCGTTTTATTTCCTCATATTTCGCTGCAAACATTCGCGAATCAAACATATTCACTATCGTCTTTATTTCTTATGTCTATAAAGCGTATGAAATAAAAATAAAATTTTATTTGATAAATTTCGCCTTTAGCGATTAACTGAAAAGCATTTCTCAGATCAAAATTATTAAAGAGTGAGTGATGAAATCGATTAATTTGTGATTAATTTCGGTCGGCTTTGTACAATTTATAAATTAATCAATTCTTTTATTTTCTTATTAATCTTACTAAAATGAAATTTTTAAAATTTCAAATTAGTTGGAATTCAATGCTTTGAAAACTTTTTGTTTGCGAAATCTCACAAGCACACTCAAACATTTATTATAATTTTATTTATTCAATGTTTAACAAGCTCAATAAATAAAATTTGAAGTTTACATTTCGCTAGAAGCATTTATTTTAAAAATTTTCTTTTTCAAATTCGATTGTGATTGTGATACAATTTTCTAAAATATTCAAGTGAACTTTAGTTTTATACCGGAAAAAAATATAAAAAAACTCAGACTGACTGAGTTATTTCTCAATTACATTATCGCTCGAGAAGTACTTTTTAGAACTCTGAGAAAAATTGTCACATGAAATCACGAAGATTTTTAAGTGCTTAATCAAGATTAATTCTCTAAAAGAAGCATTTTTTTCAAAATTGTGCCATTTTATTTATCGAACTATCAGGCTAAAAATTTACTTTCTTCTCCAATAAATGCAATTTATCACTTAATTAATCAATGGATCCACTTGCTTTCAAACACTATGTAAATAATGTTGTAAAAGTTCTCACAAATCGATCGCTCAAAGCTTTTTCGCTGTTAACAAAAATTCGAAACAAAATCCGAGCAGCTTTCAAAATGTAAAATCAGCGAAAAAGAAAGTAAATGCAATGCAATGAACAGAAGAAAGTTCCAAAGTCGTGACTAATGCAAATTTAATTTTAAAGCTTTCATCTTAGAAAAATTTGATTAAAAAATTTCTTGTTCTTAGTTTCTTATATTAAATTAGCCGATCGAATGCTTTTCTTTGATCAGTTGCATCTGTTCTTTTTTGCTATCAAAAAGCAAAACTAATAAAAATAAAAAATAAATTCAATTTCATTTTTCGTTTCAGTTTATTGATCTATTTTAGCTTGATTTATAGGTTTTTAATTCCATTTATTGATCATAAAATAGAAATAAATAAAAATAAGAGAAGAGAGAAATAAAAATCTCGATTGTTCACGCTATAAGCTCCGCTCTTTCTGCTTTATATAAATTTTTACTTATCACGCAAGCTTTTTATTTGTTAAAGAAATGAAATTAATCTCTTCATTTGATTAATGCAGAAGAAGCTGAACAGAAATTTAATACCTCAAGCTTCCAATTAGATGTTGAATAGCGAAAAATGAAAATGTTTTTAAGCTAAAACTCTTTGATTGTTTTGAATAAGAGTGATTTTCATTGTTTTTTAAATTAAACAACTAAGCACTTGCAGTGAAACAAATAGAGTGTGAAATGTTTCGATTCTATGCTCAAATTATCACATTTAAAATTTCAAGTTTTCTTTTCATTTCAAGCATGAAGAGAGCTGACTGATTACTATTTTAGATTTTAGAGTAGAATATTCATTTAGTCAAACAATAGCGGCTATTATGAAGCATAATTTTGATTGATTAGCAAAGGATGAAATTCATGGATTTAATAATTCATTAAAGGCTGAATTTGATTTTGAACATACGTGAAGAGAAACAGTAAAAAATTAAAGCTATTTGATAATAAGATTAAAATTTATAAATGTTTTATTCAAAGTACAAGAAAAATGTTTGATGTGATTATTATGCAGATTAAAATTTTGTTTTTTGCTCAAAATTTTTAGCAAAATAACAATCATAACCATCAATTCTTGTAAACACGCTATTTATAAAATGAAATAATTTATCATCGTTGTTGCTAAGAATTGCTTGGTCGGTTTTCAAAAATTGTTATGATGAAAAAGTTTTTTTTAATGCCTAAAAATTTTGGTTAAGAAAATGAAAAGAGAAAGAAAAGCTTCTTAAAGAGTCGAAAAGCTGATAGTTAATAATCAAATTTATGTTTTAGTTAATAATTGAATTTTTGTATTATCGAACTCTCTAAACTTTTGATTAAAATTGAAAGTCTGTTGGAAGTTCTATTGCAATATAATTTTCAATTTCTTCGCAAAGCTGCTAAAGCTGAATGAGAAACAGAAGCAATATCTTAAATTCTGAGCAGACACTTCTATTTCCTGTAAACTTCTCCATAAACAAAAAATTTTAGCTTGATAAATAACAATGTAGAAATTAAATGAAAAGTGCTCAAATTAAGTATTTAAACATAATTGAAAGTAATGAAAGATAAAAAGTGCGAATTAAACCATAGCGTCATGAAAAGATCAAAAATTGATTGACAGTCGCAATTAAATATTAAAAATAAAATTTCATGAATGTTCGCGAACTTTGTTTGCAACAATAGCAATAATCAATGTGATTGATAAGGTTGATCAAATCTTTTGTAGCTACTGCTGACATCTTTTGTTTAGCAAACTTTTTATATTCTTACCAGAGTTGAATGCTTAAAAAGTGAGTGTATAATTGCTTAAATAATTTTTAAAACCCTTGTAAATTAAACCTCTAACCATAACTCTCAATTGTTTCAATATGAATCTTTAAGGAGTAATAAGAGAATGCAAAATTATTTTCTTAAAAGCTTAACTTAGTAAATGCTAAGTGATTTTGAAATTTCTTTGCTTTTAGAGACGTCAATTCTGATTTTTCCTTAAGAACTTAATTTTGATATTTTAAAAATAGGAAAATGTTTGTTTTAAAAGAAAAAATAAATAAATTTTGGCTTTTTCTTTTTTTAAATTTTTGTTGAAAATTAATATTTTTTACTAAAATGGAGGGTGTATCTCACACGTGTCTTATTGTTAGATAAACTCTTTTATAATAAATTTATTCAATTAATACCAGATTTATATTGGATTTGATATTCTTTCAAATTTCCTAAATTTAAATTTTGCGTTGCAATTTTATCGTAAAGTTTCACTTTTTTTTGCTTCTCATTCTTTTTGATTGATTCAAAATTATTTTAATTGCAAAATAATATTCAATATCCTTGAATATCAAACAAAAAGTTTCACTCGACGCAAAAAAAGTGAAACTTTACGATAAAATTGCAACGCCTTGCAAGATTGTAGGATGTTTTAGTTCATTTATAAGTGCTCGTTGTTAAATCTCTATTTTTTACTCAAAGCTCAATCTTTTATTGGATTTTGATTGATTTTTAGTTGTTACGGTGAAAGTCTAGTCGAGTATTTTTTGACATGAACCTTTAAAAATTATTATCATTTTGATTTATCGTTTAAGAACATTTTTCAGCAATATTTTTTCAATACATTTTTAAATTATTTACGCCTTAACTTGAAATTCAAGTCCTTGATGAAAATATTTAATTTTATTTGGCTTCAATCAGCTTGTTTGTCTCGAAATGGTCACTTGTTATCTCGATTGATTTCTGCTTGTGAATTTTGAAGGTTCTATGTGTGTTCTTTGTAAAATTTGAGACAATCTTGCAACTGATTTAAGTGAACCAAGACTTATCACACAAATTTTAACATTTTTAATACGATCGCTATTTAATTATGAGAGAAAATTTGAAAATTTTCATTACAAATATTCAAACAGAAGAGAAGTTAGAACAATAAGAGAGCATTTGCCTCACTGCCAAGTATTACACGTCTCACCAGCCTCTCCCACACGTTTTTATATTCATTTCATTTTTTAAATTTTAAATTGAACAGAAAATTGAATGGCCTCAAGATATCAATAATAATAAAGAATGTATTGGCAAAAGATTAATTTTGTCTTGAGTTTATGAGCCATAAAATAGTCCGTAATAATAGACTTTAGCCAAGCAGACTATACTGTGCCGTTCGTAAATTGTTTTGCCATATAGCAAACTAAAGTTTAGATAGGCTGACCAAAATTGAGAAAAGCAGCAGAACTTGAAATCATGAAACTTGCAATTACATTTATTTTTCATCACTTCCATAATGTAGAGAAGAGAAAATTCTTAATATAAGAAAAGACTCATAGTTTATTCAATAAATGTGTCCAGATTAAAATTTCAGAATTTCATATTTAATTTTTGAAAGCCATTTTACTCGAAAGAAAAATTTAGATGACAATGGAAGATGAAAATTAACAGAAATCAAATAATAGCAGAGCGCAAATTTTTACAAAAGAAATTCTTCGTAAAGCTGGTTAAACATGATTTCAAAGTAGCTGACAAATTGTACGAAAATTTAATTTGCACTATTTGTGAATTTGTTTTGTTTTTTAAACATTTCATTTTACTCATTTGAATATTTATTTCGAAACGAATGATTTATTTTGAAGATAAATTCATTTTCTACAACAATTTTTTTATTGATTTCAGAATGAAAGAAACAAGGAAAATTTTCGCATTTGCGCTTTTATATCTTAATTTAAATATTATTCAATAAAATGCATTTTTCTTTCTACTTTCAGTTACATTTGACAAGTTGAGATAAAATTCTGATTTAACTAACCTTATATGCGCTTTTAATGCATAGAAAAGCATGAACATAAAATTTAAAAGCGACAAATATGCAAACTCAATAAAAAATCGCAAATGTTTGACACGAATTTTGTTTTCAAGTTTCCTTTGTTAAGAACTTCGTCTCTAACGAGGAAACTTAACTCATTTTATCATTGAATCACTTCAAATAAAACAGAAAGGCGGTGGTTTGAAAAATTCACCTCAGAGATGAGCTTTAAGTGATGCCTTTGGTAAAATTGGATCTATAATAACTCAAGGATTAAAGCGAAAAAATCGAGTAACTGCCACACAAAATCAATCTTTGAATGCAAATTACTATTTTATGCATGTAAAAACTTTCTGTTTTTATTAAAAGGGAGGCTGGGCAAATAAGAGCCTGGGTTTGTGATTATATAAAGCGGTGGAATCTTTTCACAATTATCTCACACTCAAACTCATTGTTAACACAATCAAATCTAAAGAAATCAAAATGAAAGCAACCGTAAGTTAATTTTGTTTTTGATTTGAAAATTAAATTTGGAATTCATCTTCACAGCTCTTCTTCTTGCTTTTGGTCGTTTTCGTGGTCGCAACGGCCTCAGCTCAATACTATTACGGAGTACCTGGATACGGATATGCATATGGTGGTTATGCTCCCTATTATGGCGGCTACTACAGAGGCTACTATGGAGCTCCTTATTATGGTGTTGTTGGAAAGTAATCATTTATTCAACTTTTCTCTTAAATTCGCGATTTACCTCTTTAAAATAAATTCTCTGTTTGACTTTTTTTTTGTAATTTCAACATTTTAATATCAAAATAAAACCTTCAGTAAGAGCATAAACTATTGCTTGACTTCTCAATTATCTTCATCAAAATTTAATCAAAACTTTAATAGAAGTTACAAATCCAAAACTGAGCTTATTGCCGCAAATTGATTTTTTAGTTGAAAAAAAGATTCTTTAATTTTAACAATTTTGAAATGCGTTGAAAATTTTTCTTACTGAATGTTAAAAATCAGTTAAACATTCTCACTTATTTTTGTACCTTTATGTGTCAGGATAATAAAAAAAATCCATTTTGGCCACATGCTTATCATTGACATTTCAAATTTTAAATTAGCAAGAAAACACATGGATATGTTCTTAATTGTAAAGCTTAGTTTTGAAAAAGTTTTGCTAGAACAAATGCGTAAACAATGATGAAATTTTTGAACAGTTTTCGGACATTTATGAATTCGAATGAGATTTTTCACTTTTAAATAGTAACAGATCATCTCATAGGCAATTAATAGAAATCATATTAACAAAAGTATTTTTAATAAAACAATTCTCTTCATTTTTGAGCATATTTTTAGTAAAATGTTTAAACAAATGTTTGACGTTGATGCATAAGGTTATGTTTCGTCTTAATCAATAGTTACGAATTTGGTGGAATAGTTTAGATATAAAAGTAGATAGTACGTATGCCTAGACTTAAGATTGATTTTGAGAAATAATCAGATCTTACAAAGAACCTGTCATTGTTAACAAGTCAAGATAAAAATGACTCACAGCGCCCCTCAAAGTGAGATGAGCGAATGCTTTGAAATGATCTGTGCGCTTCATAAACATTCATTCGCTTTTAATGGCACAATTTGAATTTAAGAAAGTTTTGAATAGACAATAGCGATGAAAGTAGTAAACATGATCACAATTGCACAATTTTATCTTATATTTCATATATTTTACTTATTATCTTATAATAAGATTAAAACTACTTCAATCAGAGCTTTATAAGGAAAATAAGCTAAAAATAGTTTAAAAAGCAGTTTTTCCATTGTTTTTGAGAAAAACTTTAATTCGGAAAATTAGTTAACATTACATATAATTTTTTATAAACTGTTTTCATTATATAATTTAAGCAAATCGATCAAAAATCGAAATGCCTCTTTTAATTAAAATGACAAATAGTAAGCGAATACTTTGTTCAATTCAAAAATTAATGAGAAAGTTGCGAAATCGAAAGGTGCGGTTCTTTTGATGAGATAAATGGATTTATAAAAAATGATCTCACCTTGATTCATAACTATTTTAATCGTTTTATTTTCGTGGAAAATCAAAAATAAGTATTATTCAAGAAAAGCATTTTTTAAGCAGATCGCTTGACATTGTATCAACTGTCATCCTTGATTTTCACTTTTTTTATTTGTAATTTATTACCTTTTTATCTCAGTTTTCAATGCAAAAATTCATAAAAATTTGCTTATGCAAATAAATATTTATTGAAAAGTTTTTTTACACAGATTTAATATTTATGCATAAAACACATAAATTCAAAATTATTTAAATAAAATAGAAAATAGAAATGATGAGGTGAACAAATGTAAACATCAAAAACGTTACCAATTTTCCTTGTAGGGCGAGCTATCGACCCCAACCACCACAGCCGCATCCCCAGCCGCCTCCGCCACCACCGCCACCCCATCCACCTCCACCGCCCATGATTATTATCGTTTTTCCCTTCTTTGCCTCAATCGCGCAAAAAACAGTGAACACTATCAAAATAATCAGCAGAAGTGTGAACAAAATTTGATTCATTTTGACCAATTTCGAAATGTGAACACAAGCATAGATCGTGTGGTCGAATTTTCTTATTATTTTCGCTTTTATACGACTGTATTTTTCAGTTCAGCGATCATTTGAAACTACTCGTTTCCTCCAAAATTGAAATTATTTTGCGTGCGTTAATTTCTAAACCACGAGTATACGATATTTGAATCTCTTTTAAATTAGAGTAACCTAAATGTTGAAAGAGAATGATAAAGACGAAAGCTCACTAATAAATTTAATAATAGCGATAGTCTATTGTTTCTTCATTGATGATCAATTAAAAGGTAAGAAAAATAAACAATTACACAAATTTGCAATTTCACACTTCAAAGCTAAAAACAAATAGTGTTAGGAAACGATTAAAACAAAAGCAGAATTGGTTAATATTCTACTTCATTTTTTTATATGTTTGGTGTTAATTGATTGAAAAGTAAAGAGTTCTCAAAATAATACTCTTACAGCGATTAATGTACCTTTTTAAGGTTCTTCGAAGCGTTAAATTTTCTTAAAAATCGTTTTGTTATTTAAGCTCGATGCATTATAATTATTTTTTTGAAATTCATATTACTTTCTCAAATACATATTTCAATCTTGAACGAACTTTTGCTTTAACCGACTTTTGCTCGGTCTACAGAGCAAATCATATAAAGCTTTTTGAAAATTTTTAGACCAAATTCACTTCCGCCTTAACAGTGAAATTGAATTTTACTTAACTGATAAGTAGAGGAATACTCAATCCGACAAAAAGTAATTATGAAAATAATCGCTTTTGTAAAATGAAGAAAAAATTTTTGGATCATTAAAGCTTTTAAAAGCTTTTCGAGCAATGAAAAACAAAATAAAGCTTCGTATGTTAAAAACTGATATTCATTTAAATTGCATTTAATCTTATGCATGAGGGTCGGAGCAACAAAGACAAGAAAAAAATTTGTGTACGTATCCTATGACTTAAGTGAAAATCACTTTTAATACTTTAAAATTCAAGCTTATAATACAGTTTTATACAAGAAACATTTTTGTTCGAACATCATGTAAGTGAAAGAGTAAGAAAATTGATCTAAAGTGTTCTAAGATTATATTTACTTACAATTTGTTCAAGAGAATGTTTTCAATTGATTTGGTTAGAAGCGAAAGCCCACTTTCATTTTATGTTTCATGATTTTAAATCTTAAACCAATTTTTGTTTTTAAATTTCCTAATGGGAAGGTGGCTAAGATGAATGAAAAGCGATTGACTTAGATTATTTAAAAAATCCACCAAATCCACCGTATCCGTATGCTGGTGCATAAAGTGGACTGTGTCCACCGTATCCGTATGATGATGCATAAAGTGGACTGTGTCCACCATATCCATATGACGCTGCGTAACCGTGTCCTCCATGTCCGTGTGCTGGTGCCCAAACGTGTCCATGTCCATGTTCATGATGTTCATGATGCTTATGTCCATGTCCATGTCCATGTCCACCACCACCACCACCACCACAGCAACAATGACCACCTTTTCCTCCGTCCGAGAGCACAATATTATTTCCACCTTTGTCACCAGCGCGGACAATCGCAACAAAATAAAATGCAACTAAAACAAAAGCGAGAAGAAAGCGAAAATTCATTTTGTTCTTTCTTAAAGTTGATTGCTTCAAAAATCAAAACTTAGTTTAGAACTTAGCCTGAAACCGTTTATATATGTATCTAAAATTCTTACACTTCGATGATTATTCAAGCAACAATTCAATTTTATCGAATATTTGCACTTTTATTTTTGATTCGATGCACGATTATTGAATGCACAAGATTTTCTCTTTAAGAGTTTTACGCCGCGCTAAATAATTCAACATAATTATCTTTAATGGTTATTATTTTTAGTGAATTTTTTCTAAAAATCATTTTTAAAAGCATCATTAAAAATTAAAATCAACTTTCACAATTTTCAAATATAAACAAGAGCCAATTTTACGTATCAAATACCAAAATAAAGTAAAGCTTTCTTTTTAAACCTTTTCATACATTTACTCCTTTAAAGCAACTTAAAAATCTCAATAATAGTAAATAATTTAATCGAAATTGAGAGATTAACATTTAAATTATATTTTAAAGTGATTAAAACCATTAATTATTTTGTTTTACATCATATTTACACACTTCTTACAGAAGCAAATGAAAATCTCTGCAATTGAATTAAAATTAAACAAAAAGTATGAAAGCATCTAATTTTAATCGATATCATTGACGTTATTAATAAGATATAAAAATTTTGTCAAGAAAAGATGCATAAAAGTTCAACGTACTGTTTCGATATTTTATTATATTGTAATTGATATTGAGCGACTATAAAACTTTGTGAATAAATCATGGTAATCAGCTTTAATCAATCAAAAATAGAAAATTGCTAATCAAGCCTTTTTATGTAAAGAAAAGATTTAAAATTGTCTTGCAAATCAAAATACATTAAATAAGAATATAATAGAGTATAAGGAAAATTTTGAAGAAGTTAATTTTGATTAACACGTGCTCGCTTGCCACAGCACAACTCACATCAGTAACTGAACATACGAAGAGTTAGTTACAAACGTGAATTTTGTTACTTTGACCTTTGCAAATGCTGAAAAGGATAAATTCGACTATCGTCAATGCGATAGCAATACTTGTGCTTAAAAACTCTGACTCAATGCATCTGCTAAAAAACCTTAATTAAAAGTCGCTTCCCTCTCT